>JARHVA010002164.1:2030000-2327500 GCA_037957365.1 Torreya grandis
CATGATTTATGAACCATCACTAACAAAATAAATAGTATAACACCCTTATAAAACCCCATAAGCTCAATTTTAAGCAATTTCAAAGAATTTTGGAGCTCATTGGTTAGAATTAAGGATTGTGTGAGACCATGCATGATTCCAATATCCTTCCCACACCATTTATAAACATTATTTTTGTAGGTGGAAGCAAGGGAAGGCAAGACTCTCTATATATGAGAGGTTGTAGACCTATATGGGATGGATTTAGGCAAGGTTTTTGTTGGTTTGATTTATTTTACCTCAAATGGCCTTTAATCAACCTAAATCAATATATTAATCCTCCTATAAATCTCTTCAAGTTGAAGATATCAAACATAAAAGATAGATAACAAATTATGAGGGACTTTGGTTTTAGTGTTCTTCAACAAGTTTGCAAGTATGAAGGAGTGAACACAAGCCTATGATCAATTAGAAAGGTTCAAGAAATTTGAGATTAATTGATGTTGATGACCAAGTTTAATATACCTTGAGTAAATTCATTATGAGGAACAAAATAAAAAGAGAAAATCCATTTATTATGCCTTGATAGTTAACATGCCTAAAATTGGAAGAGTCTTGGCCAAACTTTTATGATCCATCTTTGGGAAAAAGATTTGAGAAAATGATGCTAACTATAAATTATCCCTAGGATAACTTAAAGATAATTCAAGGATATGAAGGTATAAGAGATCCAATAAGGAGTATGCATGGTTGTGATTAGAAAGGGAACTAAGAGGATCATGTATGATGTAAAATACCTTGGGAAAGATGTTGAACTGATATACTAATTGATAAGGAGACAAAACCCACTAAATGTAGAACTATTATCAAGCTTAGAAAGGTGTTGGGCTTAAAGGAGCACACATAGGCCTGATTGCAAAAGAGTGAACAAAGAAGGCAAATTTTGCATTGAATGTGAAGTATGAAGGTAAATTGAGTCATGAAAAATCTAAGGGAAATGGTGAAAGTGTACATTAGGGAAAATTTGGATATAAAATGGGACTTGTAAGAAATTAATTTAAAAATTAATTTATTTTTTATTTTAAAAATAATTTAAATAATAATAATAATAAATTACTTAATTACATGAGTTAAGTAGGGTCAAAATGGATTATAAAAAGATTTGTTTACAATACTTTTTATATTTTTTTAGATAATTATTAAACTATTTTATCTATAAAAAATCAAACTCAATCTTAAATATTTTTATCTTTTTTTTAAATTTATATTTTATTAATATAATTTATATTTCTAAATAAACATACTATAATTACAATATTTTTTAATTATCTTAAGATATATTACTTACTCTTAAAAATACATTCTAATTTTTTTTGTTGTTAAAAAAATATAATATTTTTGAATAAATTAATCTAACATAATATCCTAACCCTCTTTCCAAAAAAGTATGCTTTTCCATAAGCATTAGTTGACAACAAAGCACATATGTCAATAAATATCATGCCTTTTTCTAAATGACAATAAATTTCCACTTTTACCATAGTGTGAGTTAATTAAATAATAACATTATATAAATATTTATTTAGTCACCCATCATTACCAACAATAAATCTTAATATAATTTTATTCATATATAATTTTGATAATAATGGATTTTTTTTATTATTTATCAATAATAATGAATTTCTTTTTATTTATTTTAAATTTACTTCAATTTATATAATACTAATTATCACATATATATAAATTATATTCTTATTTTAAAAGTTTATTATGGTAAAAATATTATGAATATATTTTTATTTGTGTGGAATTTTTTTAGTGGGTTTCCTTCCCTCATTTTTCCTTTTTTTTATTATCCACGATATTTTTTTAGTACAATATTATTAAGAAATTAAATAAAATTAAAAAATAAATTATATGATTTATTATAAATATTGTAAAAACATTTAATATAATAAATAAAAATAAAAGGAAAATTTTTCAATATATTTTATTTAATTTAATAATTTAATTTTTTATTAATTCATATAATATATATTTAATAAAAAAATTGTTCTTTATAAAGAACATATATCTATATATAATTTTAATTTCTGCTTATTATATATATAATTAAGAAATTAAAATAATAATAATAATAATAATAATAATAATAATAATAATAATAATAATAATAATAATAATAATAATAATAATAATAATAATAAAAACAACAATAACAATAAAAATAACAATAACAATAACAATGACAATGACAATGACAATAACAATAACAATAACAATAACAATAACAATAACAATAACAATAACAATAATAAAAAATAAATATTAAGTTTTTCTCTCTATTGTTGTTGCTGTTGCTGGAACCGTATTAATATATTATTTATAAATAGTATTTAGTCTTAGGATTTTGACATTCTTGTAAATTTTGTTTTCTTTTTTTCTAAAATTTTATTAGGGTAAGGAACAAACTTGTTTCAAATTTTAGCAAACACAAACAAACTTTATAAATAGAGGAACACATGAATTGGACATGGATATAATCAATCAGGAGTTTTTAGGGTAAAATATTCCAACAAAAATAAAAACATAAAATCTAAGACTTGGTATAAGCACGCCCATTGCTGCTTCTCCTCAGCTAGTTTCTTGGTCAAGGGGAATGGTATCCAAATTGATGTCATTACTTTATAGATAAAGCACTAGGTCATGATATCTTTCATGCCACTCATTTCTTCAAAAAATAATAAGTATGGAGCATTTCAAAGAATTTAGTTATACATTCTTGACAATATTCTTAATAAGGAGGCTTTACTACTTTTAGGCCTCTGTGTAATACAACGTTAGAAGGCAACACCTAAAGTTACTGCTAGTAGGCTATAAAATCAATCTCATCTTTAGATGTCAAATGAAGAAGAAAGTTGAAAAAAGTAGGCAAATTATGGATAGAGTAATAATAAACCATAAGCCATCTATTTATTCCAAAATAGAGGGAGGGAATGCTCATTATTGGACATGAATAGAAGTACACAATATAATCAAATTGTTCATTTGGGGGTAAGTTCCTCAAATTTGGTTTCTTTAATAAATGGTTTAAGCATGCACATGTAAAATTTTTCATCCTCTGCCAGTTCAAGTGAATTACAACCCAACCAGATTCCACATGGTTGAAGAGTTCCAAGGCAAGGATGGCCCAAAATTTTCATCCTTTAACCCTAATTATCTTAACAATAGATTATTTGGGTATGAAATTTAAAAATATAAAGGACTTCAAAGATACAATGGGGATCTCCAAATTGCTTGCAAGATGAATGCCTTGCACCTCCAATTTGTGAAGGCCACTTTGATTAATGGGAAGACCCAATTAAACATTTCTTGTTGGCAATCAAACAAGGAGGAGAAATCAAAAATATCACTTCATAATGTTAGGTGAGAAAAAGAAATAGATAACCAATATTTCTTTTATATAATCAAGAATTTGTTTTGTTTAGCTACAAAGCTAAAGTTGATTGTTAGAATGATAAAAAATTCAGTTCAAATTAGCAAAATGGAAATAAAAATGATCATAGGGAAAATGCAACTAATTTATTCTTTTACATAGTTGAGAATCTATTTTTTTTAGTTAAAAATCTAAAACTGATTGTTAGAATAATTAAAAATTTGGTTTAAATTATCAAAATGGAAAGGAAAAGGATTTACTTGTGTAAAATGTGAAGTAAAACTAATTCTAGATAGGAAATCCACATTTTCATGAGCAGGGTAAAACATGAAGTAATCACTTAGACCTAAAGTTATTTGATTATGTCTTCATCACCATACTTGGAAATAATGTCAATAATACATAGTAAGACAACTGCTTCCAAAGCCATGGGCTCTGAAACTACAATCATCATATCATATAGCTGCATCTTCTATCAAATTTGACATTTTTCTCAGTCGAGCCCTCAAATTGAGTTTTTACTTGGTTCTTTGTTTCAATTACATATCCATAATCATTTTATTTAGGTATAATTTGATATTCATTGCTCTTTGAATAGTGTTTTTTGCTTTTTAAAAAGATTACAATACCTAAAAAAACAAAAAATATTTTCACTTTTTATTAAAAGTGAAGAGATTGGAATAAAACAAGTAGGGTTAATTTAACCAAATTTGGTTAGTTTACATGATTTATTAAGTTTTTTATAATATATAAAAATTATTATTATTATTATTATTATTATTATTATTTTAAAGTGGTGTAAGCTTAAGGGATGGTGTCATTTTTTATTTGATTTGCATTGTTTTCATATGTCATATTTCACAATTTAAGAATTTATTTTAGAGGCCCATTTTTAATTGAAATTTAGCTTAATTATATAATCCATTAAATTAATATAAAATACACCAAGAAGATGCCCTCTCAAATTTTGGCAAGTGACAGGCCTATAAAAGAACACTTATATGACTGCTAAAGAGCTACAAGTTTGCCTCTAAAAATATGAAGATAACATGCAAATTTGGTCTTGTAGTTGGGGAATGAGAATTATGTAGGGTGTGGGAGTCATGAAAAACCTTAGGAATATGTTTAATATGTTTATATATTTATAATAAAGGGATGAAAACCCACAACCCACTTTATAGTCCTAAAATGCATATAAAATTTTGAAAATTAGCATGTTGGAGAGGTATGAAAATTATTCAAGGGAAAACGACTATTGGAATAATTGAGGGGAGTTATTATAGACCTATAATAGGTCTAAAAAATATTTTAAGTTATTTGAAAACCTTTTTATCTCTTTTTGTTCACTCTCAACCTATACAGGACTGTGTCAAGACCAACCTAGGGTTTAAATCTTGCATTTTGCATAACTTGAGCTTCCACCCTTAGAATTTCATGAAACTTTATAATATAAATTTTTTTAATGTGATATACAATATTTTTGTGGTTTTGATTAGTACAGTATGGTATAGTATAGTCTTTAGTACTATGTGTTTACTTTAGGCCTCAAAAGGCCTAATTATGAAGGGTATTATGTTAGTAGTCTTGCATTGAGAATTAAGTCATGAAAATTTGGATGAAGCTAAAATAGGATAAAGGGTACCAAAATATATATTTATATTACTTATAATATCTTTATGTCATTAAAATCTATTATCTTTGTGTTAAAATAGGGTTAAAAGAAATAGGCCTTAAAGGAAGCAAGTGTGAAAGTTATGAATGAGATTGTAGGGGAAAGGTGGAGAGATGATGGGTTATAGGTCTTAAATAAGTTTAAAAAACAAGGATAAGTATTTAAAACCCAAGAAGATGACTTGTCACTTCCTAATCAATAATAAGGTGGTAGTTTCAAGAAGACTTGATGAGTCATCAAGCAATTCAAAAGCTCTTACACTACCTTGATGAAACCATCATAAAACTAAGTGCACACATGTTGAAGAGAGATTTTAAGACTATTTATTAGTATATTTTATTATTTTTAATTGGTTATATGAGGGCATGGTATCCATCATTGGTTCTTGACACCTCTCTCTCTCTCTCTCTCTCTCTCTCTCTCTCTCTCTCTCTCTCTCCCCTTATTTATCCTATATGTACTCCCTTGTTTGGCATTGAAATGATCCTCAACCTCATTATGTCGAAGACCTACTCATACAAAAACTTGTAATTTTCTTATTAAATTGAATAGATGATAATTTATAGCCTTATCAATACTAAAATTAGTGTATGCTTCATGATTAGTTGATGAATGATAGTAGTAGTGTCATATCTCTCTTTCATTTGTCCTATCTCTTTACCTTCTTATAGGTTGTTAGTTGTATTATCAGGTCATATGGAGTGTGTTATATGGTATTTCATTGGCTATGTATGGATACTAATTCATTAGTGTCTCCTACAATATCTCTTGATCATCCCCTTTTAGTTATTGTCTTAATTTTCACCTTCATATTGAAATACTGATGCTTAAAATCTCATATTGAGTTAGTGAAATAGGTTTTAGTCTTTGTCCATGTTCTTAGTGCATTATAGGCAAGTGGAGGGTGTTAAATTTGGTGCATCACCTCTTATTTATTAGTTTTAGTCATTTTTCTCCCTTTTCCCAGCAAGCAATAGGTTTAGTATTAGTTTTAATGTGAATCATCAAGGGAGATATCCATATCTAGAGATTCAACTCATTTATTAGGCCACTCACATCCTAGATGTGTCTCCATATTATCACCTAAATGAGGAAGGCTTGAACAACCTCCTCAAGGGTTTAATTTAGTGTGATAATAATTAATTTGACTCCAAACTTAGACTAGTGATGCTTTATCAATATTATTTAACTTTTCTTAGTGTTTTATATCACTACACATAACCCTCAACCTTCCTTCTCTTTAGATCTTTATCAAGAAAGCAAAACACAAATTTATTAGCCTTGTAAACAGACCTATAGACTAAATTTAAATGATATTTTATATTTTAGGATTATTTTATCTCTAAAATTAATTTAACACATCAAAAATAGTCTATTATACCTCCCTTAAAAGTTTTAAATCATTTGGATTATTCATTTTCTTGTAATGGTGATTTTAGTGCTATAAATAAGGGTTTTTAGACCTTGTTCTAGGACTGTAAGTCTAAGTTTTGCCAATAAATTCCTCACCACGTGACTCTAAACAATGAAATAAACTCTAAAACATTAAATTAATTGTCATACACATTAATACAAGGTTTCATGACATTTGGATTAGTAATCTAGGATATATATTTCAATGATCTATAATTAACCCTCTCCTTCAGGGATGTTGACTATATTTTGGCTATTTATTCTTCCAAAGACACTCTTAAGATTTTAAAACTAGTTAAAAATCTCCATATTCTACTTATGTACATGTTCACATTGTTTCATTCAATTTAAGTTAGTCATTTTTTAGTTATGAAAGTTCTTGGACTCTAAACCCCTAATCTAAACCTTACTTACAGGTATATAGTCTAAGTTTTATGAATAAATTTTGATATAAGTATAAAAAAATATTTAAACCAATTTAAACACTTCATAGTCATCCTAATTTAGTTCCATTTAAAATTTCATGCAATTTGAATAGTAAGTTTAAAATATATGCAAGTTTTTGTAACTCAAAAACCTTGTTCTCTATATATAGGCTGAGATCTCTCAAAAATATATAAATTAAATTATAACATCTAATTTGAGTTATTTTTGGGTTATTCAGGATATTTATATATATATATAATGTATATATATGTATAATGTATATATATACATATATATATATATATATATATATACATATATATATATACATACATATATATATACATATATATATATATATATATATATATATAAATATATATATATATACATATATACATATACATATATACATATATACATACACATATATATATACATATATACATACATACATATATATATATATATACATACATACATATATATATATATATATATATATATATATATATATACACACACATATATACATACATATACATACACACACACACATATATATATATACATATATATATATATATACATATATATATATATATATACATATATATATATATACATATATATATATATATACATATATATACATATATATACATATATATATATATAGATATATACATATATATATATATATACATACATACATATATATATATATAGATATATATAGATATATATACATATATATACATATATATACATATATATATATATATATATATATGTATACATACATATATGTATACATACATATATGTATACATATATATATATGTATATATATATATGTGTGTATATATATATATGTATATATATATGTATATATGTATATACACACACACACACACACACACACACACACACACACACACACACACATATTGAAATGGTTTGAAAATACAAAAACAACACATTTTTATATGATTGTCACAATACAGACTTGTGGTCTAGACCTACAACATGAATGAAGTCATCTTATAACACAAATATGCATTAAAATTATAAAATATACTCACATTTACACATTATAAAACATTTTAAAGGTATCTAAATCACAAAATTAAGTTATTTTATTTCTTTTTAATGAAAATACAAACACATTGTCTTCTTTACAACTTTGCTCTCCTTCCAACTGTCCTATTTTTTTGAGTTTTTCTAAACCTGTCTTCTTTACTTTATTAATATATTTGTAGGTCATTGGAATATTATTTAATTATTATACCTATTATTACTTTGAACATTCCACTCCTTTCATGTCTCTACACATTCTATCTTCTTATCTATCTTGTTTTTATCTTAAGAATTCTTGCCAAAATCTGCTCTAATGTAAAACTAACTAAATCATTTAACACTTAATATTGAATTGGTATATACAAGGTTTATGGTTAATTAATAATATATACATATTAATAAAACATATTAAGACATATTTTACCCATTTACCTACATGATCATGTCCTTATATGAGCTTAAAATAAAAGAACACACTTTCAAATTCAAATATTTAAAAATAGAGTTTTGGCAAGAAACTAGAAAACTCACTAGGATGACCCATAAAAAAGGGTGATGAAGTATGAAAAGGATTAAAATAGATAAACTTAGCCTTTTAAGTCTACCTAAGACCTACCAAACCAAACATTGATATCTCAAACCAAACTTTACATCAGACTTAATGATGCTCCTACATCAAACTCCCCAAGTGGGAAAAATTTGAGCTCCAAATCAAATGAATCTTCTTCTTTTCTTATAATTATTATTACCTTATTGTATTCCTATTTTAATCCTCTACTTACTCATATTCTCTTTTTTATCATGTTTTCTCTTCCTTGCTTCTAGATCCTCTTCAACTAGTTGCTCATATATGTGAACATGTTTAATTCATCCACATTTCTACATCTTATTTTCTACCTTATCTTTTGCTACACCTAAACAAAAAAAAAACTCATTAAGGTAATAAATGATGTATTCATTATGCCTTTGAGGCATATTTTTAGACCTCATTGGGATAACCAATAGTTACACTATTTTTTTTGATCACATGAAATTACTTTTAAAACCATTTAAAGTAATTTATTTATCACTATAAAACTAAATGAATCTAAAGTAATAAATACTAAAATAATGTTATCTGACTGGATAAATACAATCCATTTATTAGTCAAGCAATAAACTAATTTATAGATGAATAACTATCAATCAAGTACAATAAAATGAATTAAATATAAAAAATACTGATATAATCCATAAATTAGTCATAAATATTCTTACAACCATCATTATTTATAGTTTTAGAATAATATACAATTTACATAGCCAATATTATGTTTAATATCCATCAAATAATAAGGTACACTATTGAATAAAAAAAATGAGTACATCAGTAGAAATAAGCCACTCACATAGCTCCATGATCCATCTCATAGCTTGAATATAATCCCAAAGGTTTAAGCAGTTGATAAAGGGAGAGCATCATCTGAGTGCTTTACCTCCAAATATAAACCAACAGTCTCCCATACACTTCCCCTATAGGAATGTACCTTACCTTCATAGAAGCATAGACAATAATACTGTAGATATAGCTAAAACAACTATAACCCATGTGTATACTACCACTATTACATGTAGTAATTAAATAGACCATGAAACCCATTAATCTATCTTAAAGATATCAACAAACACATGTAAACTATAATTATAGTCAAATGATAATGTCTCAACTATAACATTACTTTAGCCAAAGTTTTCATTATAAAATTTAGATTAAAAATCTAATTCATTTCACTCTCACATAAATATATGCTAGTAAATCATGACTTAACATGATATCAAAGGATAGGTATATGATTTACCTACTCGCATACTCATTCACATATCTCTAGTTATAAAATAAAAGTCTACATATAAAGATACAAAAGTAGAATAGTAAAACTTTAATATGCAATAAATACCATGTAATAATAAATGATGTAAGAAAATATTAATAAATAATTCAGTTGATTCCAATCACTTAAACATCAAGATAGAAATATAGATTTATTAAAGAACTTGATTGCATAACATATATGTTCATTAGACTATAACAAGAATCAAGTTGTTCTATGCCTATATTTATAACAAATCCTTCAGACATCATTCTTTCATATAAGTATATAACCCATGTCAATACATAGTCTAGAGAATATTCCATGAATCTCAAGTAACCTTTACAAGCTACCCTTTTACAATTTTACATTTGTTTATAATATCATGCACTAAAACTATGTTAAAACTAGATGATACTTTTGTCATATTCTTTATACAAGATCTACCCCTTTTACTCTTATATTAAGCCTTTAAAATGATACAAACATAGAGAAAATGGTATTCATAAATATATCTATGTATGCTATCTTCTAAGTAAACCAAAAATAATTTCCCTTACCTCAATACATTCAAAACTTCTCATATAAAGTTCACTTTTTACTCAAAATTACTAGTCAATACTTACAATTGTACATAACATTTTTATGTTACGAACTAAATGTATGAAAATAGTCAAAGTTTATACTCTATATATTTGCATAATGTAACAACCCTACTGGAATAGCCAAATAAATAAGTGATTTTTTTAAAATAGCATTTATCATCCAAATATAGATTACACCATGAGAATCTACAAAGATCATAAAAAATAAACAAGGTGTGATAATAGAAAGAAGCATAGTACATCACATGTCACTAATCACTAATATCATGAGAGTACACATCATAATTCAAATATAAAAATTAATCTCATTAACTTAACTATAATTGAATAAGTCTATAGCCACCACATCAATATACAATAATAAGTAATTAAAAATCTTCATGATACTATTTAATGATAAGTACAATACAATACAATGTACATATAGATACATGGCTCCCCCAAAGCATAGTTATAAAACTCAAGAATCTATGGTAATCTCAAGTGTCATCTCAATAAGTAGTACTAACGTGGTGAGGGAAAGCATCATTAAAACATTTATCCCATCAGGAAATGACCCCCCCTTCATGGATGCGTAGATAGTGATGACATGAGAATCTAGAGAGACAAATGAGTACCCATGTGTTATAAGATTCTAAACTAAAAATGTAGTGTATAATAAAAATACATTATATTATAAGATGAGGCAAAAATATGTGAATAAATAGTAATGTCTCATTAAACATACTTTGTTCCAACGTTTTACAAGAAAATAATAATAATGATCTATATCAATCAAATTCATAGACATCATTTGAACAGACTGTCTTCATCTATCATTATGAGACTAGTAAGCCAGTGAAGTCCATCTCACTCCTTATTCTATATCAAAAATGTAGATTAGTCAAATGCAATTCAACCACAAGATTCATTTAATTTACATGCTACTAGTAAATTCATCATTTAATATGTAATACATATGAATATCCAAAGCATACATTTATTCTGTCAAATGCATGAATGAATCTTAAATTAATTTATATCCCATACTAGAAATAATGACTAAAGTTTATACAACCCAGGTAAAATATGCATAACTATATATTTCAATTACCACAATTTATTTCCAAACCCACTATGCCTATGATAACCCATATTACCATAGTCTAGTACTTTAAGACATTTCTACTAGTTTTCCAAAAAATAATCATATAAAGTAGTCTTTAAATCATGGAAACATAATCATTTATACAAGTAACTATATATAATGAAGCAAGTCATAGTTCTCATGGAATGTAATAACATACCAACACAACAGTCATTAAACTCTCAAACATTGGATACAGGCATACACAAAATATTACCAATTATTATAAAACATGCTATCTACAATAATAACTAGCATGCATATAGTAAATCAATCAAATGTAGATATGAGTTTAGGCATAATAATTATAGTATGTACCATCCAAATATAACATACATTTATACTATATTACCCTATGATATCTCATACTAACATAGGTTCCCAACTACATAATAATACATAATCCAAACTTATGATTTCAAGAATCAAGTGCCACACATACATAATAATAATCAGACAAGTATAGGGCTATACCACCTAGGTATACACTAAGTCTAAAATAATTACCAACATTCAAACAACATATCTATAATCATGCATCATGATGCACCATTATACACTAGATATAATCAAACATTCACATAGTCATGTATTGCACACACATACATAATTTATAACTAACAATCAATCAATAATTTGTAGAGAAATAGAGACTTTATAAACTCATTATATCATTCCTTTAAACATCTCACTTATTTTACTAAAATACTATTCTAATATGGTTATAGTTTTTTGGTATTTCATAAACTTACTAACTATTTAACCATAGGTATAATTGTTATATCTAAGTACTTTTTCATCTTGAAAGTACCAAAAAGTAAATACTCCAATGATATATAAGTAATATATCAATGTTTAATTATATGATCCAATTAAGAACCCTTATGTTTCCAACAATCTTTAGGATTTTCATATTCACAAAATATAAATATATGAACAATCCTTTAGAACTTTTCAATACTATCTTATTCAGAGATAAATATTCCTAACTAGGTAGATTTCATCCTGATATATTCAAGGGTGTATAGCTCTGTACACAATTTATCAAGACCAATTTTATGTACTTTTGAGTTCACATATAAGTATTCAGCAATATCCAAATTTCTTTAATATTATGAAACATAAAGTTTCATCAAGTACACATATAAATGGAACACTCAAGCATTGATAATAAAACTATGCCATAGACCCATATCCAAATGAATTTGTATTTATATGCTGTCTATGCACACACCTTCATACATATTAACATACCCATTACACATATTATACCCCAAATATATAATGGTAATGACCAACACACAACCCAATAACTCTCAATAGTCTTTTTGTAACCCATACCATATAATTAATTCAATATCTCAAACATGTTTATCATTAAAATAAGTATCGAGGTAAAAAGGTTAAACTTTCCCCAAATAACATATAATGATGACTTGGACATTTAGAATTCCTTTTATAACCTCTTAATGCTCTCTGGCAAAGATGTTAATCCATTGAGATACATAGTTTTATCCCTCATAAAGGATTCCTTTTCACAGCAACCATATTATAACTATATTAATATCTACATTATATATTATATTCTAGCCCCAACTAGTCCATACTCAAAGTAATAAAATATAAAGTTAATAAAAAAGTAATGACATAACTTTGTATATGCTCACAATATAGTGACACTAGCAATAACTTGGGATACTTATTCATTTTCATCATCCCAATATAATATATTATATATTAGGCACTTTCTTTCATAAATATTTTCTCCATAAAAATAATATGCATTATAAGATATATTGATGTTTTTAATATGAGAGATATGGCTATTATTAAATATACTTTTTCACTTGATCATATCTTACAAAAGATATTATTTACAAGTAATTATTCCTAAAATCCATCGATTCCCAAGCTTAGGATTATTTTCTTACTTATAGTTTATTTTGTATCTGATGAGGATCAACATCTGCAATGTCAGATCTGAAGATATACACAAGGAAATTATAAGGGTGTATGAATTTGATATATTAAAATGACATCCTAACACAACCATTTTAATAACATGGTTCTTCCTATGAATAAATGTGTGTTGAATTCTCTCATAATAATGACTTATATAAATGCCAAAGATGCCATCCATTCCTAGAAATGGATGCCTATAGTAACATCTTAAATAAACCACCAGCGAGATTTAAAAATGCAAATAGATGGTATCCATATATATATATATAAGAATTAGCTATTTATAACTATGACTCAGAGATATCATGATACATATAATGGACTCTGCTATTATGACTCTTTAATGCAAAATAAAATAGTATGGTGCATGATATTACTACTGTTATCAAAATTATCTCTTGATCTATCATGTTAACTCATTAATGCCATAAATTTGATACCAGATAACACATAAGAATTATCTATTTTTGTAGGTCATAATATAAAATATCTTTTTAAAAATAGTGATGCCAAGATAAAATATGGATAAGTTTAAACTCTTACTATCATGTTCTATGCTAGATAATAATTATTAGATGTGCAATCACTAAGAGGGGGGGGGGTGAATCAGTGAGCCCAAATAATCCAACTTCAATTTCAATCTTTGAAAACTCTTAATTAGTTAACATAAGTATTCATGAAGCATACACATCATTTATAACAATAAGCAAAAGAGACAATGCAAGATCAAGCATATAACACATGACATGCATGGGAAATCATCTTGGGGGAGAAAACCCATTAGAAACTACAATTGGACTACTATCCTATAATAACAAGAACTAATTTAGACTAGTTATAACTAATCAAGGAACTATAATCCCTATTTAGTGAGACTACAATCCCACGAGGTGATACAACACCTGTCTAGCTGAGATGTAACACCAACTAAGCTTTTAGTAAGTTTTAACCTTGCAAGGAGGCTATAACCCCCTTAGATGTTGAATTGACACAACAACACCTATGAACACATCCACTATAAATGGATGTCTTCAACATCTGATGATGGATCTTTGAATATCACACTCCTTCTTCACTCATATTCAAACAAAAAGAGCACTATTTTTCCATTATAATTATGACCTATAGGTCATACAAATATTCCTCAATCGATTCTACTCTTTAACTCATCCATAGAGAAATATACCCCTCATTCAATCCATAAATCACACACACAAGCCTCTCTCCAATTTCACCCAAGTCTCTCTAACATAAAGTCTAAAAACCAACACATTTGGTTTCACTATTTATAGAGCATACTTGATGATCAACACCTTGGTCAGCCATTAGGCATGACTTATCCCTTAAGGCATATATCATAAAAATACATAGTTTAATACAATCTTCATAGGTTGGCCATAGCATCTATGGGTCACCCTTAAGTAGCTACACCTTTTAATAAGGTCCTTGTAGATCTTATAGGTCTCATGGAGACCTATTCACCCAATTATCACATCAATGAGAAAAAAAACATAGAACAAATTCCAAAAAGCATAGGTCCACACTACATGACTCCTTAGTCATATTCACATGCTTACATTCATCATTGTACTATTTTGTGTAAGCTCAATCAACAATTTGTGCACACAGTCACCATAAATGCATAAATAATCAACTTCTAAACCTTTTTTCATATTGCATACAATTGGTCAATACTTTGTAACTCACATAGAACATTATCATGGAGTCTAAAATAACATACAATATCTAATTCACCATGAAACATCAAAACAACATCTACATAAGCTTGATTACTCTTCTCGAGTCACTTGCAGAATAAGCATGAACACATAGTCAAATTTGAAACTTCATATATTTGACTGTACACACTTCTAGATCTTAAAATAATTTTCATTAGATGCACCATAGATTCCTCTTCATATTTTATTTTTACAACATGAGAAAATTCTACATAAATCAAAAGATATGGCATACAAACTAGACACTAGTATTTTCCTTTGCAAAATTAAAATATCCAAATGCAAACGATCATAGTTAAACTTCAAACACAATTCTCATATCTCATGTCCTCTTAGATTTAGATCAATCTTGTGCCATCAATCTTATTTGAAATTTAATGCATATGCACCAATTCTCAAATGTTAAACCATGAACATGTTGACCTCATCTCATGTAATCTATCAAATTTGACCTCATGTGCTCTATCGATCTCCTATACATAGCTCAGTCTTTAACAATACTAAACAACCATCACTTTGACCTCTTGACTTTAATATGAACTACTAATCTCCCAATCACTGTTGATTCTTGGAAGATGCTCAATCTTTATTTCTACTTAGTGTTAAACATCATGCACTTGTCCTCATCTCACTACTTCTTAACATCTTGGAGAAATGCACTCCATTGATCTTGATCAAATTTTAACTAATGAAAAAATGATTATGGGAGCATTTCTTATCTACCTAGAAGGTTAACTTTGCACTTCCATATCTTTTTCATCTCTCAAGCACATGTTCCAAAATTTGGACCATATGATCTCCTCACATAGAAGAATCCAACCATGTGATAAATTAATCTTGAAACCCTCACACATGTGATATATATTTACATTAAACTACATTCTCAAAATATTCTATCACAAAGCCAAATATGCTTAAAACTTACCTATGAAGCCAGCTTTGTTCTTGCATAACTTTCATTGTGCTTAGTTGCATGATCTAAAATTTAATGCAAAAGATCATTTTACATAAGGATTCTATCCATATATCAATATTCTCCTAAAACCTTCACATGTGTGATATATAATGTCAACAAAATACTTACTCAGCTCTATTTAAACATAAAAAACGCTGTCAAAATGCCTAGGAACCCAGCTTTGCACATGCATATCTTTTGTCATGCTACATCACATGACCTAAAATTTGGTGCATAATAAATATAATTTTTTTGAATAAACCCATATTATAGAATTCTCTTGAAACATCCACAAATGCGATATATTCTACCATTAAAATGCTTACTTGGCTCTTCTTGCCATATTACTAAGTTGGCTAAGTATGGGAACACATTATCAAAATACTCGAGATTCCAAATTTGCACCCACATATCTTTGATTGTTACTAGGTGCATGACCTAAGGTTTAACACATAGTAACTAGGGACTAATGTGATCAAAATCATATGAACAACTCCCATTGACTCATCCACATGTGGCAATCATGACATCATCAAACTGCTTACTTAGATTTTCTGACACTAGACCAAAATGTCTAGATGAAAACAATGATCAACCAGATGAATTAAAATTATGAAAACAAAAAATAAAAGAATAAAAAACATATTAGGGACCTATTTCACATACTCAAATAATCATAATCATCCTTGAACATTTCTAACCATGCCAAAACTGAAGATCAACCAATCATACTTCAATCATGTTAGAACAAACATATTATACACTTTGTCATTGTCATATAGACTATCAAATCACTTCATCCACTCATTAGGACACCTCCATGAAATCACCATGACATCATTGTAAATAATCTAACAATATCCCCTTTTTTCATTGATGTCAACAAACATCATTTAGCTCACCTTCTCTCTCTTCAAGCATTCCCATAATAGGAACTTTCTCCCACTTTGACACAATGACAAAGTGGGAACAAAATAATATTGAGGACCTAAATATATAATTAATATGAAATTACCATATTATAAATATGATACAAACCCACATTACCTTGAGCCTATCTCTTCTTGCCTTGACAACTTCCTCTTACTCCATGCTAACACTCTCTTCAACAAAGCACTGCAACCAATGAAGAAAGATCACATAAAAACCACTAAAATATGATTGAAATCACCAATAAAAATCTGAGAGGGACTCCCCATAATATATCTAAACCATTACACCTTTTGATAATCTTCAGATATCCATACACCATGAAGAACCACCATACATGATTACTAGCCTTTTATCTCAAGCTACCATAATGACCACCAATATAACTTCATGACACTCAAAAAATAGGAAAAATTCACAAGAAAAAACCTAATAAATCACCTTTAAAAAATAATGCCTTTCTCTTTTGGGTAATTTGATCAAAAATCACTCTTCTTCAAACTAGGCATGTCTAGCCTCCTTGTAGCCCTACCTGGAACATGCAGATCCCATAATTTTTTTTAGACACAAATTTAAGATCTAAAAATTAATATTTAGATCACTCTAATATTCCCCCTAAATTACACAAATTTTCACCACCTAGATCATCTTATGTAACATACTTATTTCATAAACCTTTTAGATAATTAGGCTTATATTTTGACAAAAAAATGAATAACTTGAGAACCATAAATCTTCAAATATATATGAAGAGGATTTGACCAAAAATTTGGACCATTAAACATATTAAGAAGCCTTAGACCTCAATTCACAAGGCAAACCACTTTTCTAATAGAGCTCAAAACCCTAGAATCTTAAAATAAATGAGGTCAACACAACACCTTCTAATTAATGCACACTCCTAAAACTTCTCGCACACCTAGAGATAGATAATACACACATATATACAAATATTTTAGCATCCACACCATTAGGAACATATAATTCTTATAACCCATTTGAGACTTTCTTTCCCTAAAGCTAAAAACTAAGAAAACTAAGAGAACTCAAAAATATTCAATTGGCACAAACATACCTTTAGACTACAAAATCACCTGGAGCACATCAAAAATAAGTGTATAGACATTTTTTAGCATTAAAATATTCTTAACATTTGGATCAATCTCATTAAGCCACCTAGAATCACCCATTCTGACTCTATACTACAACTCCTTCACAAACTAATGGAGTAAACTCATGAAGTTATTGCTCCCCCTTAAACAATGACATTATAAGATCAACAAAAGTCTCTATTCATATTTGGAAATATAATATTGAGTAATAAAACTTGATTTTACACAAGAAAATATGTCTCCTAAGAAGCTTAGGTAGAGACACCCTAATTCACAATGTCTTAGAACAATGTGAAAATAGGAGTTGCCCACAACTCCTCATATTCCTTATCCTCCTTGGTCATCTGATACCTATAGTTATTATTCTTATTATTAGGATTAAGATAAGAAACATCCTCAACCACTAAAATATTCTACCTTTCTTCAAGAATTGGATTAAAAATACATGGAGACAACAAAGATTCATGACATAACTTTTCATTTGAAGAATCCACCTTGCAGTTTGGAAGGAACCTCATCATTAGGCATAGATAATTGATGTTATTTACATGATACATGATAAATAATATAAATATGTTCACTTTGATCCATACATACCTTAGGACTAGCCTCAACCAGTATCTTGGTCTTCTCCTTGAGCTTGATCTCTTCATTCTCAACATGAGTAGACAATGAGGCCTCTCTTGACACTCTTCAACTTCTAAAGCATTATCCACCATAGAAAACAAATTACTTGGACCTAAAATATTATCATAACTCACACTTTTCACCTTTGTCTTCCATGTGTTAACTTAGCTTCTTTCTTGCACTCTAGGAACATGATTAAACTTATTCTTACTTAAAGACCTTTGTTTGCAAACCTAGAAATTTAACCTCTCTATTCATAATTGTAACACACCATACTCCTTGATGGAAACATAGTTTATCTTAAATTTTTTGGATATTAACTTAAAATATTTCCTTTTTCATGACAAATAAAACAACCTCCTATTTTTAAAGAGAACTCACCTTATATAACCTTATGTGGACAATGGTTTTTAAAGTTTACCATAATAAGATAGTTAAAGTACTTAAATATATTCATATCTTTTGACTAATGACCCCCATCATAGTTCCATGAAAAATCATTTCTAATAGGTCTCTTACACTCTCTAGATATATGACCAAATTGATTACATGTGAAATAATAACCATTGAAACTTTTATACCTCATGGCATTTGGCTATCCGATCTGATTTGTCTTTACTCTGCTAGCACCTTCATTCCTTATCTGATGATTTATCTTCAAAGTATGATTGTCCTAGTTCACATTAGTCTTCATCTTGTCTTGAGTTACATTCTTTTGTTATTATTCATATCCAAGACTAGTTATAGCTCTATCATGCTTTTGACAACTTAGAATATTGTCTATATCACATGAGCTCTTTTAAAATATCACTAATGTCTTTACCTTACTATATCTCTTTTCTAGCTCAAAATTTAAAGACTCATTTTCAGAAACATACCTTGAAAATTCATCTTCTTTAGATTTTAGGCTTGTAGACAAAATTTCCAATTAAAATTGAGATGATTGATCATATATTCATGCTCCTTGGTGTATTCATTCAATATTGCTTCATAAAAACTAAATTTCTAATCATAGTCCTTGAGTTTAGATTTCATCTTCTTATTGATATTCTCAATCTTCATTATTCAAGAGTATTCATCAATATAGTCTCTTAATCCACCTCATTTCATCATCCACCTCATCTTCATCATCATTTGAATCACTCTAAGTAGACACCTTCTAATGTGAGCAACTTACTTACTCAACCATGAATAGAGCTTCATTTTTAGTAGGACCATCATCTTCATGATCATATTTTGAGTCACTATCTTCACTCTCATCTGATGAGCTATAATCTTATTTGGTGTATAGAATTTTCTTATTTTTGAAGGAATTCTTCTTGTTGTTAAAATTTCTAAATCCTTTCTTCTTGTATGTATTTTTTTCTTCATCTTGGCCTTCACCATTATTTTCATCACCACTATTCTCATGTTTATGATGACACTTACTAGAAAAATGTCTTATCTTTTCACAATTTAAATATTTGAAGGGTAGTTTACCCTTATACTTCCCTGATCTTATGTTCAATTTCCTAGTAATAAAATTAATTAGTTAATCCTCATCAATGTAAGATATGTCATCCTCTCTGTATTTATTACCTTGAAACTTCTTATTAGGCTTAATCTCTATCTTGAATGCTACTTCCTTTCTTGGTGGTATATCATCATTTACTATTATCTCATATGTAGTAAGGGTGCTATGTAATTGATCCATATTCAACTGAGTAAGATCATGACTCTATTCTATAGTAAATACTTTTAGATCAAACTTGAGAGATAGAGATCTTAATACCTTTTGGACTACATTAACCTCTTCAATATTCTTTCCAATACCTTTGATGATGTTCACGGTCTCATCAAATCTCTACAAAAAGAATGCCATATAATCTTCTTCCTTCATTTTGAGACTTTCAAATTGCCTTCTATGAGTCTACAACTTAGCAAACTTGACCTTTGAATCTCCTTCAAAAATGATCTACATTTTGTCCAATATTTCTTTATCAAATTTATAATGGATTACGTTTGTGTATTAAATCTTTAAAAGACCATAAGTGATAGCATTCATTGCCTTAGAATTGTTCTCAAACAACTTCTTGTTTACAACACTACATGGAGGAGTAATAGGAACAACATAACCATATAGAACAAATTGCCATACATCAAACCCTAGGGACATAATTTATGTCCTCATCCTTACATTCCAAAAAGAATAATTGGATCCATTAAACATCAGATCTTGATTAGTAGAGAAACCTCCTTGATGACTACCCATATTATACCTTAGATTACCTTTAAGTTGTTAAGCCTTTACCAAAGGACCTGATATAATACCAATTGTTAGAGGTACAATCACTAAGAGGGGGTGAATCAGTGAGCCCAAATAATCCAAATTTAATTTCAATGTTTTCAAACACTTAATCAGTTACCACAAGTATTCATGAAGCACACACATCATTCATAATAATGAGTAAGAGAAATAATACACTATCAATCATATAACACATGCAATATATGAGAAACCATCTTGGGAGATAAAACCCACTAGAACCTACAATTAGAATACCATTGTATTATAAAAAGAACTAATTTAGACCAACTGCAACTAATCAAGGAACTACAATCCCACAAGGTGCTACAACACTTGTCTAGCTGATCTACAATAACAACCAGATTTTTAACAAGTTTTTACCTTTCAAGGAGGCTACAACCCCCTTAGATGCTTAGCTACCAAAATAATACCTATAAACACATCCACCTATAAAATTATGTCTTCAACACCTAATGATGGACCTCTAATTATCACACTCTACCTTTTCTCATGTTAAAATAATAAGAGCACTATTTTTCCATCAAAATTATGACTTATAGGTTATACAAATAGTCCTCAATCTATTATTCTCTTCAACTTATCCATAGGTAACTCTACCCCTCCTTTTATCCACAAATTACACACACAAGCCTCTATCCAATCTCACCTAAGTCTCTCTAACATAAATTCTATAAATCAACACATTTGGTTTCACTATTTATAGAGCATACTTGATTTTCAACACCTTGGTCAGCCATTAGGCATGAATTAACCTTTAAGGAATCTATCATATGAAGACATAAATCAATACAATATTCATAGGTTATCCATAGCATCTATGGGTGAACCTTAAGTAGCTACACCTTTTAATAAGGCCATTGTATCTCTTAAAGGTCTCATGGAGATCCATTCACCCAATTAGCACATCAAAAAGAAAAAATAATAACATAATACCACTTAAAAAAACATAGGTCTATACTACATGACCCCTTAGTCATCTTCAAATGCTTACAGTCATCATTGTACTCTTCTGTGTAAACTCAATCAACATTCTATGCATACAATCACCATAAATGAATAAAAATTAAAATTCTAAATCTTTTTTCATAATGAATATTATTGATCAATACTTCATAATTCACATGGATCATCCTCATGGAGTATAAAACACTCTCCAATATCTAATTCACCATGAAACATCAAAATAACATCTACATAATCTCAATTACTCTTCTCAATTCACTTGCAAAACAAACATGAACACATAATAAACTTTGAAACTTAATATATTTGACTATAAACACTTACATATATTTAAATTAGGTTCATTATATGCACCATGGATTCCTCTTTATCTTTTCGTTTTATATCATGAGTAAATTCTACATAGATCAAAAGATATGGCACATAAACTAGACACTGGTGTTCTCTTTTAAAAAATTCAAATACAAACGATCACAATTAAACTTTGAAAATAATTATTGCATTTCATGTCCTCTAAATTTTAGATCAATATCACACCACCAATATTCTCTTAACTTTAACACATAGGTACCAATGATCAAATTTTAAACCTTGAACATGTTGAACTCATCTTGTGTAATCTAACAACTTTGACCTCATACACTCCATCAATCTCTTGTACGTAGCTTAGTCTTTAACAATGATAAAAAACTATAAATTTGACCTCTTGACTTTAATACTCACTATTGATATCTATTTTTATGATCACTTGCTTACCATTGATCCTTGGAAGATGCTTGATCTTTATCTCTGCTCAACATTAAACATCATGCACTTGTCCTCATCTTGTTACTTCCTAACATCTTGGAGCAAACACTCTTTGTCAATCTTGATCAAACTTTAATTTTTTTAAAAATGACTAAGTATGGGACCCTTGCTTATCTACCTATAAGGTCAACTTTTCACCTTCATATCTATTGCTTTGCTTAAGTGTATGTTCTAAAATTTGGACCATATGATCTCCTCACATGGGAGAATCCAAACATGTGACAAATTGCTCTTAGAAAACTCATAGATGTGAGATATATTTCCATTAAAATGCCTTCTCAAAATAATTTGTCATAGAGCCAACTATGCTTATAACTTGCCTATGAGGCTAACTTTACTCTTGTATAAATTTCATTATGCTTAGTCACATGATATAAAATTTAGCACATAATATACTCTCACATAGGGGATTCCAAAATATATAAATCTTATCCTAAAATCTTCACACATGTGAGATATGATGAACACACTACTTACTCAACTATATTTGAACATAGAAAACATTGTCAAAATGCTTGGGATCCCAACTTTGCACATGTATATAATTTATCATGCTGCATTGCATGACCTAAAATTTGGCACATAAGAACTAGGAACAAAAATGAACAAAACCATATGATAAAATTATCCTTAAATGTCCACATGTGTGAGATATGATACCATCAAAATTATTACTTGGATCTTCTTGTCATATTGCTAATTTGGCTAAGTATGGGAAAATAGTGTGAAAATCTCTAAGATCCCAAATTTGCACACACATATCTTTGACTAAACTTAGGTGCATGACCTAAGGTTTAGTGCATAGTATATAAGGACTAATGTGATCACAACCATATGACCAACTCCCCTTGACTCATCCACATGTGGTAATTATGATGTCATCAAACTGGCTACTCAAATTTTCTACCACTAAACCAAAATGTCTAGATGAAAACAATGATCAACTAGATGAAATACACTTATGCACATAAGCAATAAAATCATATAAAACATCTTAGGTACCTCTTTCACATCCTCAAACCATCATATTCATCCTTAAACATATCTAACCATGCCAAAATAAAAGATCAACCATTCATACTTCAAGCATGCTAGAACAAGCATATTGCACACTTTGTCATTATCACATAGACTATCAAGGCACTTTATACACTCATTAGGACACCTCCATGACATCACCATGACATCATTAAAAATACTTCAATAATAATTTCACAACAATTTAATCAACCAACCATTCCATAATTTACTAGTAAAGATGCCAAGATCAGATTTAATTTCTTAGTTTCAAGCTAGACTTGCTTCCATATATAAGTTGATACCTTATCTATACATAGCTATTTATTTAAGTCTTGAATTGTCAGATTCACTATAACTTCAACACCATGAAAAGTATAGTTTAGACTAAAAAAGAAGACATTGGATTATATAAATAGTTGAATATCAAGGATTTCTCTTCTATGGCCTAATGTGTTTTATTTTAAAAGTATTGAGCATCGGTATGTAAAAACACATAGCTATTCATCAACAAAATAGGAAAAATAAAATAATACATAAGTAAGTTATATGAGCAATCCTAAATGTTTCTCTTCATCTTAATTTAGTTTTCAAATTAAACAAAATAGTTCATAACATCTTAAATAAGGATATTATTGCACATGTATAATATCTACATAATTTTATATCATAAACAAACCAAAATAATTGATATAAGTAATTGAAAACACCAGCTACTTGTTAAATCTATTGCATATTCTCTAAACAATCTTGGATTGCTTACCCTTTCATTCATCTTTTCTTCTCCAAAACATATGATTATATACTTTTTCCAAGTTTATTACATAAAAGTAGGCATAGCTTTCTTCTTTTCAAGATTTTTGATTTTTTCTTTATTTTATCTATCTATTTATTTATTTGTTAAACTTAATACCTTTAATTCTTTTTTTGTTTTTCTAAGTTTTTTTTAATTATTTATTTTATATAATTTAATTTTTTTCCTTTTTAAAGACAATTCCCTTTTTTATATATTTTAATATGAAACTCCCAAATTCCATATTTTTAATTAAATCAAATTATCATCCAATTAATTTTAAATGATAGTTTCAAAATTTATAAATAACTTATATTTTAATTTTTTTCCAAAATTGTTCCCAGCATTATTGATGAAAAAACATGCTAAACATGTAAGGAATTTATTTATATATTTTATCTACTCTAGAAACCATAGAAAATAGCACCCCAAACAAGTATCACACACATAATAGGCAATTATTTTTAAATGCATTTCTATCATGTACTATTTATTGTGTGTGTGCAGGGTTTCACCAACTCTCTATAGACTTTCAACATCTCCATCTACATCACCCTCTATGATGATTATAACCCTTTGACACATTTGAGGGATGAATTACCCTACATCCACCTCCTAACATGCAGGTAATTATATCATATCACATGATAAACATAAATAAATAATATAAATGAAATAATACATTAATATGCTCAAAATGTAAACACATACATTAACCAACTCACAATAAGAAATCATGTATCATCATCTAATTAAACAATATTATACCATCCCATAATAGCATAAATTTCAAGCTTAGTAAAAAATATAACCAAATCTAAATTATTAGCTATAAATATCCATGGATAATCTAGCAAGTTTATTTGGTAAGGAATCAGGATGTAACATCCTTCCCCCTAAAGATAGTCATCATTCTCGATGACTCTTTTTTAAACATAAGTTATGCATTAAAACATTATTTAGCAAAGAAATAAGATGGTATGCAATATAAAATTAAGTAAATATATGGGAAATTACCTACAAAACTCACCATAGTTTCTTCAAGTTACATTATTTCTAGAGTATTGGTCCCACAAGACTCTACTTAATGACATTTCTCTATTAAGCAAACATGGTTGTGAGTATTACTTACTCTGATTGGTTCTATCATGACCACCTTGAGGTCTAAAACCATCAAGATAAGCCTACATACTATAGGAATGACCACTTAAGTAACCTTGAAGGGTCCCACATATCTTAGTAAAAGTTTTAATAACTTTTCAAAAGCACATAAGATCATAGTTCAAGTCAAAACAAATGACTAGGGAGAGTTCTAAAAAATCTTCCAACCCTCTACACATCTCTCTAACCTAGAGAGTATTTTTAATATTACTAAGAAAAGTAATTAGGGAACATGGTAAGAATGATGTGCATAAGTTAATACTATCATCAATCTATGTAGTTTCTTGATAAGTATAACATGTCAATACCATCACTACTCCACAGAGCCCCTAACAAGTATGATGATGAATAAGAATTAGAAATACTAAATTTTTAATAGATATAAAATCATGGAATACCTGTCCATAGTATTCATGCATATGGCCATACAACTAAATTTAACAAGTTCTACTTGTTAAATCCTAGATTTGACAAGCCTATCTATCAAATCCAACTTAGTAACAATCTGAGTCAATGTGAGGCTAAGTAGGATACCATCCTATTGCTTAGAACTCAAATTCTTAATTCACCACTCTTCCTTTAGGTCTCCATGATCTAATGATCTCCAAACTATGTACAAGGTTTAATGAAACACAAATTCATACTAATAGATCATAGAATGCAATAATATATGCTAAATAATTCTAGATGTATCAACATACATACAATAAAAATATCATTAAATCAATCCATAATTGTATTAAGTTGCCACTAGCCAAACATATCTAGTATCATCTTTCTGAGCTTAACTTATAGTATTATATTTATAGTTAAGATAAAATAATGTTAAAATTAACATAACATACATAGGTCAAAGATCAAACTATCTTTACACGCAAACAAAATAATAATCCCCTGCTTACTTGAGTGGAGTGCAATAAGTGAAAAGTTTATCTCAATTCCTATATTGACAAGATGTTTCACACATCCTATACCCTACTCACTTTTATTGAGAGGTATAAAACTAACTTTTCAATCAACATGATTTAAGATAAAAGAGAATAATATCAATCTAATCAAGGGAAATAATAACATAATAATTCCTAATATGGAAATTAATATATATAATTCAAGATTTTCCACTCCACATGGTCTAAAATCACAAGATTAGGAAAAATAGTGACCCTAAAGAGTCACAAGGGAAAATTTGAGAAATATCATCTCAAAAAATCTTACATACCTTCACCAGGTAAAGGAAAACACCATAAATCAATGGTGAAAAAACACTTCCTACTTACCACATCTGTAAGTATGGTATCTCAATCTATTTCCATGACTGGGAAAAAAATAAAAAAACCTAACCAAAAATATGTATCAATCCATAAAAATCCACAAATTCTCTCTTAACAAGAAGTAAAAGACATTATCCCACAAAATTCAAGGGAGTACATTCAAACATCACTTAAAAACAAGTTCCCATTACATAGAACACTAAATCAACATCATGAAATTATGAATTCTCTCGATGGATTAATGTTATCAAAGGAGAATGAGGTAATAACAAATTATATTTAAGATAACTAAGAGAGATGATAACCTATTCTAAACCACATAACATAAGAGTGACAAACCATAAACAAACTCCTAAAACATGAGAAATCTCAATCAAAATAATAACACTCTACTGCAAGTAAATTCCCACCATACTAGGTGGTACCAAAACTAAATTTGTCTTATAAAATTTTCCATTCCTAGGATTAGTGAAAATAAAGCACAAAAATTAAATCTCAAATATATGTAACAAGTGAGAAGCATCCTATAATTATAAACACTCATAATACAAAACACAAATGGTGAAGGTGATTTGATAATTAAGAATAATATATTCATACTCGAGGTGTTTGATCTAAGTGATCAACTATGGTAGAAATATTTTTTTCATCACTAATGAAATATGATATATAATCATGTACCTAAACCTCATATACAACAATCACCATTGGAGTATTCAATAAATCAATGCTTGAAACAAATCAAAAGGGTATGAGTACTCCTAAGGGTATACACTCATGTTTCCCACACTTATTACACAAATGTCACAAAACTCCAATCATAGTGTAACATGGTTTCACACTAAAGTACTACAAATCAAAAATACCAATGTAATACTTCATGTTATTAGGTTCACACTAGTGAATATAAAGACACAAAAACTATAATGGACTTATTAGGTCCTAGAGTTTGAGCCACAACTCTGATACCACATGTAACAACCCTGCTAGGTTAGACAAATAAATACGTGTTTTTTAAAAAATAACAATTATCATCCAAATATATATTACACCATAATAATATACAAAGACAATAATAATACACAAGTTGTGATAATAAAAATAAGTAAAATACATCACATATCACTTATCACTAATATCATGAGAGTACACATCATAATCTGAATATAAAAAGTAATCATGTTAACTCAACTACAATTAAACAAGTCTATAGCCCCCACAGTCAATATACAATAATAAGTAATTAAAAATCTTCATGATAATATTTAATAAGTACAATATAATACAATGTACATATATATACATGGATCCCTTGGAGCATAGTTCATGAACTCAAGTATCTATGGCAATCTCAAGTATCATTTCAATAAGTAGTACTACTTTGGGGAGGGAGAGAATCATCTAAGAAATTTTACCCACAAACCACGGACCAATGATCCCCCACACTATTCCCATGAATAAATGGACTTCTCTTCATGGATGAGTAGATAGTGGCAGTGCAAGAATCCAAAGAGACAAGAAGGTTCATGTATTGTATGATTCTAAACTAAACATGTAGTGTATCATATAAATCCATTATATTACGAGATATTGCAAAAACATGTGAATCACACTCATGAAATGATAACATCTCACTAAACATACTTTTTCCCAAAGCTTTACAAATACTCAATAATAATGATTTAGATCAATCAAATTCATACCCACTACCTGATTAGATTGCCTTCATCTATCATTGTGAGACTAATAAACTAGTGAAATCCATCTCACTCCTTACTCTGTATCAACAATACAGATTGGTCAAATGTAATTTAACCACAAGATTCATTTAATTTACATCCTACTAGTAAATTCATCATATAATATGCAGTACATGGGAGTATCAAAAGCATACATTTATTACATCAAATGCATGAATGAATCTTTCATTAATTTATATCTCATACTAGAAATAATGACTACAGTTTATACCAACCAAGTAAAATTTACATAATTGTAGATTTCAACTACCATAATTTATTTTCAAACATACTATGCCTATGATAACCCATATTATCATAGTATAGTCCTCTAAGACATTTCTACTAGATTTCCCAAAAATAGTCACATAAAGTAGTCTTTAAATCATGGAAACATAAGCATATATATATATATATATATATATATATATATATATATATATATATATATATATATATATATATATATATATATATATATATATATATATATATATATATATATATATATATATATATATATAACACAAAGCAAGTCATAGTTCTCACGGAACATAATAACATGCCAACATAGCATTCGTTAAAATCTCAAAGATTGCATTCATACATACACACCATATTACTAACTATTACAACATACATTATTCATAATAATAACTAGCATGTATATAGTAAATCATCCAAATGTAGATATGATTTTAGGCATAATAATTATATCATGTGCCATCTAAATACAACATACTTTTATACTATATTGCCCTATGATATGCCATACTACCATAAGTTCCCAACTACATAATAATAAATAATCTAAACTTATGATTTTAAGAATCAAACAACACACATACACAATAATAATTAGGCAAGTATAGGGCTATACCACCTAGGTATACCCTAAGTCTAAATTGATTACCAACATTTGAACAACATATCTATAAGCATGCATCATGATGAACCATTATACACTGGATATAATCAAACACTCACATAGTCATGTACTACACACAAATATATAATGTATAACTAATATCTAATTAATCATTTGTAGAGAAATAGAGAATTCATAAACCTATTTTATCATTCCTTTAAACATCTCACTCCTTTTACTAAATTATTGTTCTATTATGCTTATACTATTTTAGTCTTTCATAAACTTACTAACTATTTAACCATAGGTATAATTATTATATCCAATTACTTATTCATCGTACGAGTAACAAAAATTAAATACTCTAATGATATATAAATACTATATCATTGTTTACTTATATGCTCCAATTAAGAACCCCTATGTTTCCAACAATCCTTAGGATTTTCATACTCACAAAATATACATGTATGAATGATCCTTTAGGAATTTTCAATATTATCCTATTCATAGATAAATATTCCTAACTAGGTAGATTTCATTCTGATATATTCAAGGTTGTATAGCTTTGTACAAAATTTATCGAGACCATATAGTTTTGCACTTCCATATTCTCATACAAGTATTTGACAATATCCAAATTGCTCTAATATTTTGATACACAAAGTTTCATCAAGTACATAGATAAATGGAACACTCAAGCATTGATAATAAAACTATGCCATAGACCCACATCCATATGCATTTGTATTTCTATGCTATCTATGCACACACATTCATATATATTAACACACCCATTACACATATTATACCCCAAGTATATGATGGTAATGAACAATACACAACCTAATAGCTCTCAATAATATTTTGTAACCTAAACCATATAATTATTTCAATATCTCAAACATTTTTATCATTAAAATAAACATCGAGGTAAAAACATTAAACTTTCCCCAAAAAATATCCAATGATGACTTGGACGTTTAGAATTCCCTTTATAACCCATTAATTCTCTTAGGCAAAGATATTAATCCACTGAGATAATTAGTTTTATCCCTCAGAAAGGATTCCCTTTCACATCAACCATTTTATAACTATATTATTATCTACCTTATAAATTATATTATATTCCCCAACTGATCCATGATAAGATTAATAAAAAAGTGATGACATAACTCTATATATGCCCACAATATAGTGACACTAGCAATAGCTTGGGATAATTATTCATTTTCATCATCCCAATATAATATAGTATATATTAGGCATTGTCTTTCATAAATATTTTCTTCATAAAAATAGTATGCATTATAAGATATATTATTATTTTTAATATGAGAGATATGGATATTACTAAATATACTTTTTCACTTGCTCATATCTCAAAAAATCTATTATTTACCATTTTCTATCCCTAAAATCCCTCGACTCCCAGGCTTAGGATTATTTTCTTACTTATAATTTATTTTGTATCTAATGAGGATTGACATCTACAATATTGGATCTGAGGATATATACAATTCAATTATAAGGGTGTATGAATTTAATATATTAAAATAACATGGTGCCATAATTTTTCTCATAACATGGTTCTTCCTATGAATAAATGTGTGTTTAATGTTCTCATAATAATGACTTATATAAATGCCAAAGACTCCATCCATTCCTATAAATGGATGTCTACAATAATGGCTTAAATAAAACACCAGTTAGCTTTACAAATGTAAATAGATGATATTAATATATACATAATAATTAGCTATTTGTAACTATGGCTTAGAGATATCATGATACGTAGTAATGGAATTTTCTATTATGACTATTTAATGCAAAATAAAATAGTATGGTGAATGATATTACTATTATTATTAGAATTATCTCATGAGCTATCATATTGACTCATTAATGTCTTAAATTTGATACCAAATAGCACTAAGAATTATTTATTTGTGTAGGTTAAAATATAAAATAGCCTTTTAAAAATAGTGATGCCCAAATAAAATATGGATTATTTTAAACTCTTATTGTCATGTTCTATGCTAGACAATAATTTCACAATGATTTAATCAATCAACCATTTTGTAGTTTGATAGTAAAGATGCCAAGATCATATTTAATTTCTTAGTTTTAAGCTAGACCTACTCCCCTATATAAGTTGATGCCTCATCTATACATAGATATTTATTTAAGTCTTGAATGATCATATTCACTATAGCTTTAATGCCATGAAAAGTATAGTTTGGACTGAAAAAAAAGACATTAGATTATTTAAACTATTGAATATCAAGGATTTCTATTCTATGGTTTGATGTATTTTATTTTAAAAGTATTGAGCATTGGTATATATAAATACATAATTATTCATCAATAAAATAGGCCAAATAAAAAAATACAGAAGCAATTTATATGAGTGATCCTAAATGTTTGTCTTCCTCTTAATTTAGTTTTCAAACTAAACAAAATAGTTCACAACATCCCAAACAAGGATATTATTGCAAATGTATAATATCTACATAATGTTCTATCATAAACACACCAAAATCATTGATATAAGTAATTGAAAACACCACCTACTTGTCAAATCTATTGTATATTCTTTGAAAAATATTGCAATGCTATGTCCCTTGCCATTTTCACTCCTCTTCTCTTCTCTAAATTATATGATTATCAACTTTCTCCAAGTTTCTTATGTAAAAGTAGGCGTAGCTTTCCTATTTTCAAGATTTTTGTTTTTTTGTTTTTATAGGTTTTTTTTAAATTATTTCTTCTCTTTAATTTTTTTTTTCATTTTTAAAGATAATTTCATTTTTTATATATTTTAATATGAAATTCCTAAATTCCATATTTTTAATTAAATCAAATTAGCATACAATTAATTTTAAATGATAATTTCAAAATTTATAAATAACCCACATTTTAAATTTTCTTTTGACAAAATTATTCCTACCATTATTAATGGCAAAACATGCTAAATACACAAGGAATTTATTTCTATATTTTATCTACTCTAGAAACCACATAAAACAACACCCCAACAAGTATCATATACACCATAAGTAATTATTTTTAAATACATTTATACCATGTGCTATCTATTATGTGTGTAAGGTTTTTCCAGCTCTCTATATACCTTCAACATCTCCATCTACATCACCCTCTCTAATGATGCTCTCCCTCTAACATACTCAAGGGATGAATTCTCCTTTGGCCACCTCACAACACATAGGTAATTATATCATATCACATGATAAACATAAATCAATAATATAACTGAAATAATATATTAATATACTTAAAATGTAAACACATACATTAACTAACTCACAGTAAGTAATTACGTATCATAATTTAATTAAGAAACATTATATTATTTCATAATAGCATAAATCTCAAACTTAGTCAGAAATATAGCCAAATCTTAATTGTTAACTATAGATATCCATAGATAATTTAGTAATTTTTCCTAGTGAGGAATCAAGATGTAACACATAATAAAAATAATTATTGAGTACATGAAATATTTAATACAACTCATTTGGGATATTCAACATTATATATTGAATATACATCTTAACATTTTAAAACTACCTACTCAGAATCTATGGTCCACATATTGACATCTAGTTATTTACAACTTAGCTCAAACACCCTAAAATAAGGCATACTATGAAATAACATTTCCAAATCATAATTTTGAGCATAAAAATTTACTCATATATATATATATTATGTGTCTATATATATATGTATGTATGTATGCATGTATTACACACACACACACACACACACACACACACACACACACACACACACACACACACACACACACACACACACACACACACACACACACACACACACACACACACACACACAGAGAGAGAGAGAGAGAATTCAAACACACACACACACACACACAGAGAGAATTCAAACACACACACACACACACAAATGTATATGTACATAGCTAGTTAGATTATTATCCCTCTATAACTTCTCAATTTTTACAAAAATGACCAACAAAGGACCAATTAAAATCTGGTTTTCACTCACAACTTATAGCTATACAATTTTATAAGCCTGGTCATAATCTTTACACAAAACCCAAAAGTGAGTTAATATTCATATGTATAAATAATGAAACTCAAAATTTTGAATTTTATTTTACATATCCTATAAAAATCCTTATACAAACAACTAATTTGAGAGTATCAGGTTATAGTTTTTTGAAGTAAAACCCTCCATTGACATTGGATTGAAGGTTTCAAAGAGAGAGAGGAGATAAAACCCATATATGACTATGCTAATTTCTATATATAAAACTTGGAAATTAGCTCTATAGGCCTGAGGATGGAACCAAGTTCCATCCTCAGGTCTATAGACTCAAAGGTTATAAGGTTTAAACTCAGGGTTTTAATGAAATCAACCATTCCATATAAACATTTAATATATAAAACCTATACCAAGAAAAACCCTTTATTATTTTTTCAAAATTCATAACTATGGAAATAAAATTGACTTGGTTCTTTTTTCTAGTTGATATTCAATGCCAAGAATGAATGATCTTTCTTTCCCTACACTTGAGCCTCCTATTTCTCCATTCTTTATTCTTCTACCATGGTGTCCCTCTCTTTTTCCTTTTTTCCTTATTCTTTTCTTCTTGTCCATGAAAATATTGCATGATATCCAATAACCTCCTCTTATTTTGTGAGCTTCCCATCATGCAAATCTCCTCTTTAATGTTCCACTCAAATCTATCTTTAATTAAGCCCATAGTTATAATTCAATTACTAGGCATGGAGGCTAAAATAAAATCCATTATCTCTTTACAAGGTCAACCCTCAAAATCATAACATTAAAATTAGAAAAACAATTCCATTCTCAATTCCTTTTGAAATTCAAAAATATAACATCATAATGAGAGAGAGAGTCATAAAGATTCCAAAGAGAATCTAATTTTTCTTTTCCTTGCTAGCTCATGATAAAACTATTTACTTGTATATGAAAATAAAATCTCATAATGGATAAAGCTTCAAAATAATAGCTAAATCAACTTGATTTGGGGATATTTTGACTCTAAATGAATTTTATACCTTATCACCAACATGATAATTTTATAAATTAGGTTGAAATAGTCAAACAACTTTATTAAGTTAACTACCAGTCAACTTCTAGTATGCGAAACATAGTTATGATTATAAAAGCATTGTTGAATGAGATTAGTTGAGAAATATTAACCCAATAATTGATTTTAATATGTTAAGTCATGAAGCATAATGTAACTAGATAAGCAAAATGGGTAAACAATCCAAATTAGATCAATACATAAAAGATTCTACTTGATATAGTAATGTGAAAGATGTCATAACACAATAAAGGATCAACATACATATGCAATTAATTTTTGTTTTAATCAAATAACTTTACATGGTTTGTGCTTGGGTTCAGTGGGATTTCTCTTTAACCTCATTATCAATATCTACACCCTCCTCTCTCATGACACTCTCCCTTAGAATTGACTATGAGGGCAAGATAATCCTATAATTACCTCATCAACTAAATAGGTAGTTAGCCTGAATCATAATAATCATCAGCATATAATCATAAATTAGCTACTAAATGCAATTAAATTTTTAATAAAATTAGTCCACCTTATCATGAAGCATAATAAATATATGCAACAAATATCAATAAAGATACTGATCATGAAGTAAGTAATGTAACTAGTCAAGCGTGTAACACATACCAATCCAAATTATAAATAAATATCAAATTTATTAATAATTACCACATAATCCACTAAGTAATTATTTAAATGGTCTTTAGAAGAAATTGGGTGTGACATCCTTCCCCCATAAAACTAGTCATCATCCTGATGACATTTATTTCAAACAATAATTTTGGAAATAAAACAATGTTAAATAGAAAATAAATAATGTTTAGTAGAAAATAAATAATTTAAAAAAAAATTCCATGTAAAAATATGAGGAAATAACATTAAGAACTCTTTATAGTCCTTCAATGTAGCACTATTCTCAAAATATTGGTCCAATCAGACCTTGTATTGTGATACTTCTCTATTATACGAGTTAAGCTTGTGAGTATCAATTATTCTGATTGGTTATAATATGATCACCCTTGGATCCTAAAACTTTAATGCATTACAATCCAAAACATGTGTAAGATTATTAATATACTTCTTAAGATAATAAACATAAAAAATATTAGGCATTTGTGCTAGAGTTGATGGTAATACAAGTATATATGCTAGATTAATCAATTATATAACCTCAAAGGGTCCCACATATTAAGGTGATAACTTTTATAATTTACCAAACTATATTTCACTCTTTTGGGGTTTAACCCACAAAAAATTATCCCCAACAAAGAACTACCTTACTATTTTTTTAAATCAACGTAACTTTTCTACCTATCATTGGCTTCATCTAATCTCTGCCTTAATAATTTCACTTGTTCTTCCATTTCAAGAAGCATAATAGGTCTAAATATCAATATATATTCCAACTTGTCCTAACTAATTGGTGTTTTGCACCTCTTACCATATAATGCTTTGAAAGGAGCCATTTTAATAGCTAATTGTTACAAATTGTTATAATAAAAATCAAACAATGGTAGGTACTATTCACATTTTTTTTTATAGTCTATATAATACATCCTTAAGATATCCTCTAAGATCTAATTTATTCTATTTGTTTGTCCATCCATTTTAGGATGGCAAGTTATACTAAAATTTAGCTAAGTTCCCAAAGCTGAATTTAAAGTCTTCCAAAACTTAGAAGTCATCTTAGGGTCTCTATCTAAGAAAACCCATGCAATTTATAAATCTATTTTATAAACCTCTTGTCAGTCATCAATGCATCATTAGTTATATTATTAGGAATAAAATTAACTACCTTGGTTAGTTTATCCAAAACTACCAAGATCATGTCATGACGGTTCTTAGACATAGGTAAACCTTGGGAAAAATTCATACTAATAACTTTCTACTTCCATTCAAGTATAGAGTATGGGTATAAGAACCCATAAAGATGTACATTTTCAATCTTGACTCATTGACACTCCAAGCATCTATACATAAAATCAAATACATATTTTTTAATTCCTTTCTATAAATATAATGGTTTTAGCTCTACTACTAGCTTAGTCATTCCAAGATGCCCTGAATATAGAGAATTATGTAATTCCTTCAACATAATATTCCTCAATTTTTTTCTTATTAGGAACATATGTCTTACCATTGTAACTTAAAATCCCATCATTCTCAAACTAGAAACCTTGGTATCTATGGTATTAATATTTTTCATCCAAATATTTATTAATCTATTCATAAATTTCATTTCTAGGTGAAAATTTTGCTACTTGGTCTTAGAAAGTAATCTTAATTATAGCCAATGCTGCAATGTATCTTCTATGGATAAGGGTATTTACAACTCTATTCTCTTTCCCCTTAATATAATTTATATCAAAATCATAATCTAATAGAAACTCTAACCACCACCTATGATGAACATTAAGGTTGGGTTGGGTGCAAATATACTTAAGATCTATGTTATTAGTCTTAAGCTCAAAAGGCTTACCCAATAAATAATGCCTCCAAACTTGAAAGGCATGAGCTATGGCATCAAGTTTGAGGCCATCAAGTTCATAATTTACCTCATAAGTCTTTAGTTTCCTAGATCCATAAGCCATAATTGAACCATCCTATATGATAATCCATCCTAAACCATCTCCTAAAGCATTTGTTGTAACTAAATAATGGACATTTAGATCTAAAATCCATATCACTGGTGTAGAAGTAACCCTCTATTTTATAACTTGAAAGGCTTTATTACACTTATTTAACCACATAAAATACTATTCCTTCCATTGAAGGGAGTTAGTTGGGTTATCCATCTTGTATAAATTTGGTACAAAGTTTCTATAGTAAACTACTAATCCCATGAAACTATGCACCTCATGCACATTTTTGGGTACTCACTAATCCATGATGGACCTAATGCTTTCTATATCAACTAAAATTTCCTTTATGAAGATGATGTGTCCCAAGTAATATACTATTCATTGAAATAAATCACACTTAGACAACTTACTAACATGTTTATGCTTATACAATCATTGAAAAACTAGCTGCAATGCTCAATATACTCTCCCTCACTCTTAGAATGGATGAGGATGTCACCCAAAATGACTAGCACAAACTGATCAAGATAACCTCTAAGCACACTTTTCATGATATTCATGAATGTTATTGGTGCATTTGTTAACCTAAAAGGAAGTAATATGAACTCATAATGCTCATAATGAGTTTTAAAATCTATTTTTGGAATATATTCCAATTGAATCCTCAACTGATGATATCCTACATGAAGATCAATATTAAAAAGACTATAACAACACACATTTGATTGAAGAGATCATTAATTCAAATAAATGGATACCTATTCTTAAACATTTCCTCAATCATGTGGTGGTTGATGCATAAGCAAAGGGTTCCATCTATATTTTTAACAAACTACTATTGTACCCCATGGTGAAACATTTGGATGAATCAAACCTTTGGCCAACATATCTTGAAGTTGTGACTTCAAATCAACTAGATTAGTTATTTTAATTATATAAGGTGCATTAGATTGTGGTTTTGATCCTAGAATGATATCAATGGAGAAATAAAATTCCTTTTTTAGAGGCAACATTGGTAATTATTCTAGAAAAACATCTTGAAATTATTATATAAAGGGATAGTATTTCAAAGTAGGTTCCTTAATTTTAAAAAAAATCATCCATTTCAAATAATAATTCTTGACATCCCTTATGTTGAGAATTCTTCAATTGAATGGCTAAAATTTGTCTAATCTTTAACTCCCTATGACTTCTTTGGATTTAGGTTTGGTTTCCAAAACCATCCAAAAATTCAACCCTTTTAACGAAATAGTTGGCTTTGGATTTGTGACTAGAAATCCATTTCACCCCTAATATCACATCATATGACCCTAGTGGTGTTGCATAAAAATTAACAACCATGGTGAATTCTAGTAACTTAATTTCAGCCTTAACAAGATATATATCAACCTTGACCCTAGACTCATTCCCATATTTTACTAAACATGCATTTTTAATAAAATCAACTTTATAAGATAATTTACTTAAAATTATAAGGGAAATAAAACATTCGATAACTCTTTTATGAATAAAAAATTAATTGGATGACCAAATATATTCCTTAATAATTCACTGTGAGAGGCTTGGAATTTAGATTTTTTATTATCCACTATTATGTGATTACATAGTTGGAAGGTTCCTTATTGAGAAGAAGAGGTCAAATTCTTATTCTTTCCATTTATTTTTCAATGATGAAAATCCTTGGCATAATGGTCTCCTATACAATTGAAACATCCACCTGGTAGCCCCTTCCTTTCACCCTAATTTACACCCTTTAATCCTTCTTTAAAATTAAATTCTAGTTTTTTATTCCCAAAAGCATTACCAAATCTTATATTCTAATTGTTAAACCAATTCTTGGAATTTTGATTTCATTTCCAGTTAGTCTTCTTGAAAGATGTCTTGGAAGTGCCAAAATTTTTCTTATACTTATCTCTAACCCATGCCAATGATTTTAGCTTTTGTTGTTAGATAACCACCTTTTCAAATACCTAATCCATGGTGGATGTTCCATGGACATCCACTTCATACCAAATTTGGGGTTTTAGGTCCATAATGAATTTCTTGATTTAAAAACACTCATCCTTCTAGTACTGCAAAACATACTTCAAGAACTTTGTAAACTAATCCTAATATTCATTCACTAATAAATCCCCTTGCTTTAGGTTTTGTAAATATATCATTTTTTAGTCCAAATAGAGATGTAATACCACCATATCTAAAAAGAGTTATAAATTACTCCTATGAGGTGGCAATATAATTTAGATTCATCTCAAGCTTCTTGTTAGCCCACTAAGTTTTTGCTTCACCAAATATTAAGTAAGCTCCCCATAAAATCTTAATCACCTTAGATTAATTCTAAATCTCAAACTAATTTTCTATATCTATGAGCCAATCTTTATATCCATCACTCAAAATCATGCCATCAAACTTGGGTGGATTAACTTTCTTCAGGTCACGTGCAATTTTTATAGCTACTTGAGATCTAGCCACTTGATGACCTTCCTTATGCCCTTGATCTTGAGGAACTTATTGATCCTTAGGTTGTTCCTATGTAACTTCATGTTCCTCTTCTTCTTTAGGTCCATGGATTTATTTCTCAAGAGCTGTTATTTTATCTCTAGTCTTGTTTAAAACAATGAGAATTTGATCGAGTTTCATAGCTTACTCTGTTGTTAACTGAGTATGATAAATTAAAGGGTTTTAATTATAGGGTCCTCTCCAATTTATTTACCTCATGACATTATTCTCACTATAATTAGGATAATATAATTACATTAGTGGACTCATTAGGTTTGAGAGCTAAACCTTTAGCTCTAATACCACAATGTTAGACCCCACTAGGCTAACTAACAATTACACTAATTTTTTTGATCACATGAAATTAATTTAAAAATAATTTAAAACTATTGGTTTATCATTAGAAAAATAAATTAATCTAAATCAGTAAATTATATAATAATATTAAGCCACTAGATAAATCAAATCCATTTAGTAATCAAGAAATAAACTAGTCTATAACTAAATAACTATCAATCAAGTACGATAAAATGAAAAAAGTAAAAAAAATACTAATATAATCCATAAATTATTCATAAATGTGCTTATAACAACTATTTTTATACTTTCAAAATAATATATAATTTACATAGCCATTGCTATGTTGAATATCCATCAAAAAATAAGGTACAATGTAGTACAATTTTGAATATACAAAACAATGAGTACAATAGTATAAATAAGATACTCAAATAGGTTCATGATTGATCTCATAGATTGAGTATAATCCCAAGGGTTTAAATAAATAACATAGAGAGAGAATCATTTGATTTCTTTACCTCTAACCATAGACCAATAATCTCATGAACACCTCCCCTCTGGGAGTGGCCCTACCCTTCATGGTGGGGCAAATAAGAATAATGAATATTTAAAGAAATCAACTAAAACTCATGTGTGTACTAAAATGTACATGTATAAATTAAATATAACATGGAATCCATTCCCTATCTAAAAGATATTAGCAAACACATGTAAACTAGATGTATAGTGAAATGACAATGTCTTAGCTATAACATTACTTTGGCCAAAGTTTTGATTATAGAATCCATATTTAAAATTTGAGTCATTTCACTTACATATAACTCTCTACTACTGAATCATGATTTAACATGATATCATGGGATATGTATATGATTTACCTACTAGCATACTCACATATGTATCTCCTATTATCCAATAACAATCTACATATAAATATTCAAAATTAGAATATTATAGCTTCAATATGAAATAAATACCATGTAATAATAAATGATGTAAGAAAACATTAATAAATAATCCATTTGATTCTAATCACTTAAACATCAAGATAGAAACATATATTTATTAAATCACTTGATTCCATAATAGATATATACATTAAACTAAAACAAGAATCAAGTTACTTTATGCCTATATTTCTAACATATCATTTAAACATAATTCTTGTATATAAGTATATAAACCATGTTAAAACACAAAATACATAATATTACATGAATCTCAAGTAACCTTTACAATCTACCCTTTTACAATTTTGCATTTGTTTATATATCATACACTAAAATCATATTAAAACTAGATTATATTCTAGTCATATTCTTTATACAAGATATTCCCCTTTTACTCTTTTATTAATCCCTTAAAATGATACAAACTCAAAGAAAAAATAAAAGGTTATTCATAGATATATATATGTATTCTATCATATAATCAAACTAAAACAAATTTCCCTTAATTAAACACATACAAACATTCTCATATAAAGTTCACTTTTTACTCATAATTACTAGTCAACACCTACAACTATATGTTACAAACTAAACTAATGAAAATAATCAAAGTTTATACTCTAAATATTTGCATAATTAAAATCCTTATTGATTACACACATGATTTAATATAAATCCTTTAGGATATGTAACATTTGATTTTGAATAGATATCTTAACTTTTTTATGAACTACCTACTCATCATCTATGGTCAACATACAAACATCTAGTTATTTAAAACTTAGCTCAAACAACATAAAATAAAGCATACTATGAATAGAATTTCCAAATCATAAATTGAGCATAAAATTTTACTCTTATATATATATATATGTATATATATATATATATATATATATATATGTATATATATATATATGTATATATATATGTATATGTATATATATATATGTATATATATATATGTATATATATATATATATATATGTATATGTATATATATATATATATGTATATATATATATATATGTATATATATATACATATATATATATATATACATATATATATATATACATATATATATATATACATATATATATATATATATATACATATATATATATATATATATATATACACATATATACATATATATATACATACATATATGTATATATATACATATATATATATACATATATATATATATATATATATACATATATATATATACATATATATATATATATATATATATATACATATATATACATATAGATATATATACATATATATATATACATATACATATATATATATATATACATATATATATATATATATATACATATATATATATATATATATACATATATATATATATATATACATATATATATATATATATATATACATATATATATATATATATATATATATATATATATATATATATATATATATATATATATATTACTGGTTATGAATTCCCTTAAAACCCCATAGCTGGTATAATAGGGATAATTGCAAGTTCAAACTCAACATTCAATTTGGATTATCAATTCTATTGTATACCTCATTAAATATCTTTAACCTCACTAGTATGAGTAAAAGGAAAATATATTATTTTATCACTTAAATGATCATGTACAATTTTCTTTGAAAGTCTAAATTTAGGCTAAGAGTAAACATTCTAAATACATTAAATGTTTATGTCTCAATATGAGCATATATGTACACACACATGCATGCACACACACAATAATAAACTAACATATACATATGTATATAACTAGTTATATTATTATCCATCTATCTTATATGCCACTCTACAAGTTCTTAGGCTTTACATAAATTACCAATAAAAGGACCAATCAAAATTTGGTTATCGTTCATAACTTATAGTTGTATGATTTTATAAGCTTGGTCATAATATTTACACAAAAACCAAAAAGTGAGTTCATATTCATATATATAAATAAAAAAACTTAGATTTTTTATTTTTATTTTACATATCTTATAAAATTTCTTTACAAATAATTAATTTGAGAGTACCATATTATAGTTTTTCTAATTAAATCCCTCAATTCATATTTGATCAAGGGTTTCAAATAGAGAGAGGAGATAAAACCCATCTATGCATATGATCATTGCTATATATAGAACTCATCCCTCAACTCTATAATCTTGAGAATGGAACTGAGTTCCACCCTCAAATATATAGACCTTAATATTATAGGGTTTATACAAATTGTTTTAATGAAATAAATAGTTTCACATAAATATTGAATATAAAAAACCTATACTAGGAAAATCCCTTTATTATTTCTTCAAAACTCACAACTATGGAAAGAAAACCAACCTGGTTCTTTTTTCTAGTTGATATTTAATGTTAGTAATGAATGACCTTCCCTTCCCTAAAAATGAGCATCCTCTTTCTCCCTTCTTTCTTATTCTACCATGGTGTTCTTCTCTTTTTCCTTTCTTCCTTCTTATTCTTTTCTTCCTATTCATGCATTGCTTGCATGATTTCCAATAACCTCCTCTGATTCTATGAGCTTCCCATCATGCAACTCCCCTCTTCAATGTTCCACTCAAATATGTCTTTAGTTAAAATTGTAGTCAGAATTCCATTACCAGACATGGTGGTCAAAATAAAATTTATTATCTCTTTATAAGGTGAACCCTCAAAATCATAACATCAACACTAACAACAACCTAATTCCATTCTTGATTCCTTTTGAAATTAAAAAAAATAACATCATAATGGAAGAGAGAGAGTCTTGAAGCTTCCAAAGGGGATCTAATTTTTTATTTTCCTTTCTAGCTCATGATAAAACTATTTACTTAAGTATGCAAAGAAAATTTCATTATGGATAAAGATTCGAAACAATAGATAAATAAAATTGATTTTGGGGTATTTTTTCCAACAAATGAATTTTATCCCTTACCACCAATAGGATAATTTGATAACTTAGGTCTAAATAGTCAAACAACTTCATTAAAATAACTACCAATCAACTTTTAGCATGCAAAACATAATCTTGTTTATAAAATCATAACCAAATGAGATCGATCGAGTAATCTTAACCAAATAAATGGTTTCCTTATGTAAATTCATGATAGCATAATCTAATTAGCTAAGAAAAATGGGTAATTAATCCGAATCAAATAAATACACCCAATCTTTTCCATGATATAGTAAAGTGAAATATTTCATAACACAATAAAGGATTAGCATACACATGTAAGTAATATTAGTTTCACTTAGATAAATAAACATGGTGTGTGATTGGGTTTGGTGGGGATTTATCTCTATCCTCATTATTGATATCTACACCCTCCTCTATGATGATACTCTCCATTGGAAAAAATTATGAGGGTGGGACTATCCTACAACTACCTCATCAAACAAATAAGTAGTTAGCTCGAATTATAATAATCATCAACATATAATCATAAATTAACTATTGAATACAAATAACCTTCTAATTAAATCAATCAACCTAATCATAAAGCATAATAAACATATGAAACAACTATCAACAAAGATAATGATCATGGAGTAAGTTATGTAATTAGTCAATCATATAGCACATACTAATCCAATTTAGGAATAAATATCAGATCTACTAATCATTAATTATATAATACACTAACTAATGCTTTAAAAAGTCTATAGAGGAAAATGGATATAACACATCTTCAATACTTCTTCCTTGTTTGCATGATGCCCATGATTTTATTTCACATGATAGGTTATCTAATTTTCAATGTCAATTATCTTTAATACTGTATTTTCTTCATTTATGAGTTTGATTTCATACATTGGTTTCAAATTTCTTACCTTGTAAGCATTGTTCAAATTTATAAACTTCATTTACTATGTAATGTTTATGGTGCTCCTCTTTTCTCATCTTGCTTTGATTTATTTGTGTCTTACCTTGAATCTCCATGAGATTCATACTCCTTAGTATCTCTTTTTATTATTTACTCTTCAATTCTACAGTCTCTTGTTCCTTTTTGTCATAACCTATCCCTAAAGTCCTTTTATCACTCATTTTCCCACTTTTACATCATAATATTTTCATTTTAATCTTGTCATGGTTTGATCACACACTTCATGCTAATTTTCTCTCTTGGTAATTCTCTCCATGTAATATTCATGTAGTCCTCTATTTTTTTTCTATCAAATCCCCCTGTTTCTTTTATTTTCATGATGTGATGAGATTTTGTGGTGTCATCACTCATCTTTTCCTTGATCTTACATTATTATTTCTCTTTAATCTCTAATGAATTCTTATAAAACTATTTTTCCTTCATCCTTATTATTCTTTCATCTTTATCTTCTTTGGATGTCTCTTCATGATATTCTACCTCTTTAGGTTGATTCTTATCATAGATTCTTTCTATTCTAATGCTAGTTTGAACTTGTCTATTATTGGGCTGAGATTACTCTCCATCAAGTTTTTTTAATTCACCAAATTATCTTATTTATATTAAATGTGATTTCTCTCTAATTATTCTTACTTTATCATAAAATCTTATGTCTTTTGTCTTTTCTTTCCCATGTGCCCATGGCGTATTTCTTGACACTAGATATCCATACATACAAAAACAACGTGCTTAGCACAAATCAAATTGTATTTAATAGTCTCAATGGTCTTTTTAAGGATCTTATAATCCTCCACGTCTTATTTATTTTCTATAATATTCTTAAGTTCATTATAAGACTTGTTTGATACTCTTTTCATCCTTATAATATCTTCATCATTAGCTGACCTCTTTTCATTCATGGTTTGCTTAATTATGTATTTTTAATCCTTTGGTCTTGATGTTGGCTTGAAATCATCTACCTTACCTTTTTTATTTTCTTGAGGTTTCCCCTCAATACAATGATCTTAACCATCATTTTTTTCCTATGAATTCTTGGCTACCCATACTTATGTTTTCATCTTCTTGCATGGTTATATACATGATTTTTTCCTAATATTAAATAGATATATTTGTACATAAATTCATTTATTACTATTTTAATATATAATTTTCTATCTCCTTCATTCCCTATTACCTAATTTAAAACTTACCTACAATGTTCATGTGAACCTTCTTCATATTATTAATCTTTCTTGATTGCCTCATAGCCATCATGAAATCTAATATCTACATCCTTATTCATATTATGTACCTACTCTTTATCTTTTTATTTATCATATTCATGTTTTTTTTATTTTACTCTCATCTTATTATCTAAGGATCAATATTTTATTTTTCTCTTCATGTTTCACATATACAACTAGCTTCTTGTGGTTTATTGACAACATGGTTTTCCTTATCTTTTTGAAGTTTTGAGGCCTCAAATTGGGGATTCTCTTCAAAAAAATGCATACTTAAAATCACATAATTAAACATACTATTATAAATAAAACATTTAGGTTTGATTTCCTCTTTAATTTCCTCCTTGGGTTTATATTTTATCACCCTTATCATCTTTTTCTAACTTTTGAATTATTATTGTCTCCTTCTCTTTTGTACAATATGCTTGATTGACCAATTGACCATCTTCTTTATTTTTATGAAGAATACTTGTTATAATTGATTAAATTATTAAAATTTTTAATTAAACATAATAGGACTTGATTAATTACATCTATCTCTTCTTGAATGTTTACTTCTTTTCTCACCTCACTCTTTTTCAGCATCTAGTTCTTTTCTCTTATTAGTCCTTCCAGTTTTATTTTTTGCTTCTTCTTATTCCTCACCCAAATTTTATAATTGGTATTTTGAAACCTCCAAGTTTTTTCCACCTTGTATTCCTTCCTCTTTGACACTTGCAAGCCTATTTCACCTTGGATTATTTATTATTTAGCCTCAATATGCTCCTCTCTTCACCTTCTTAAGCCTCAATGGGCTATAAGACTGCTACCTTCTATTTCAAAGTTTCAAGAACCTATTTTAACTTATCTATAACTTGAAATTATGAAAAATATCCACAAGATATTGTACTAAGCTCCAATTCCAAAATAGTGTATAGGGTTTCAATATGTCTTAGTTTCCACTATGTCTTCACTCTCTTGTAGTAGATATATTACCTTTTGTAGACTTAAATCAGGATTTTTTGATTTAAAAATAATATGAATGATGTCAAATGGATTTATTACCTTAAAATAACTATTTAAATATTATATTTTCTATCTATCTCAAAATAATTATCTTTATCCTTTCTTAATTCTGATTCTTATACATGAGATGTAAAACAATTCTACTAGACCTTACTAATTAGGTTTGTCTTATTTTTGAGCTGACTTGTAACCTTATTAAAGTGAATTTGAATAAAAAATCATACTAATGATTATATATCAGTATTATTTAACTTTTATTTATTGTTTCTATCACTAAAAATAACCCTCAAACTTCTCTCTTTGGATCTTTATCAAGAAAGCAAAACACATAGTCTTTAGCCTTGTAGACTAAATTTCAATATATTTTCTCTTATATAATTATTTTATCTCTAAAATAAATTTTAAAAAATAAAAATAAGTATATTATACCTCCATAAAAAATTTCATGTCATTTTCTTGTAATGATGATTTTAATGCTGTAAATAAGGGTTTTTAGACCTTATTATAGGACTACAAGTCTAAGTTTTGTTAATAAATTAATAAAAAAAAGTGAGTAAAAACATTTATATCAAATATAAAAAATAAAATTAATCCTCATTCACATTATTATAAAGTTTCATGACATTTTCATTAATACTTTAGGAGATATGGGTTTATTTTAGTGTTCTAAAATTAGACATCACCTACAGGCCTGGTGAGTATATTTTGGATATATCATCCTCCAAAGACACTATAAATATTTTAAAATTATTAACAAAATACACATTATCCTTATTTAAATATCCATAAAGTTTTATTCAATTTAAGTTAGTCATTTTTGAGTTATGCAAGTTCTTAGACTCTAAACCCCTAATCAAGACCTTACTTACAGGTATATAGTATGAGTTTTGTGAATAACTTATGCTACATGTATCATTTAATATTTAAAAAAATTTAAACAATTCCTATAAATCCTCATGTATTTCCATTTAAATTTTAATGCAATTATGACATTTTAAAAGTTATGCAAGTTTTCAAAACTCAAAAACCTAGTTCTTTGTATATAGGCCGATAGCTCTTGAAAATAAATAAATTGAATTCTAAAATCTAATTTGGATTATTTTTTATTTATTAAGTATCCTCACATATATTTATCTATCAATAAAATTCATATCTTTAAATTATATGAAAATATAAAAACAACGCCTTTTTATATGATTGTCACAACATAGACTTGTGGTTTAGACCTACAACATGAATGAAGTCATCTAATATCACAAATATGAATTAAAATTATCAAACATAATAAAATTTACACATTATAAAATGTGTGAAATGGATATAAATCATAAATTAAGTTATTTTATTGATTTTTAATGCAAATACAAACACAAACACATAGTCTTCTTTATAACTTTACTCTTCTTAGAACTGTCCTATTTTTTAGAGTTTTCTTAAACCTATCTTATTTGATTTCTTAGTATATTCATAGGTTATTAGAATATGATTTAATTATTATACCTATCATCTGTTCAAACAATCCCCTCCTTGTATGTCTCTACACATTTATCTTCTTATCTATCTTGTTTTATCTTAAGAACTCTTTCCAAAATCATCTCCAACATATAACTAACTAACTCATTTAACACTTAAACTTGAATGGGTATGTACAAGGTTTATGATGAATAAATAATTTATAAACATTAATAACACCTCATATGAAATATTTTAACCCATTTACCTACATGATAATGTCCTTATATGATCTTAAAATTAGAAAAAAACACTCTCACTCGACACTTACAAATTCAAATATTTAGAAATATAGTTTTGGTAGGAAACTAGAAAACTCACCAAAATGACCCATAATAAAGGGTGATGAAGTATTAAAAGGATTAAAAAACCCAAAATTGAAATTTTAAGTCTACCTAAGACCTACCAAACCAAATATTGATCTATCAAACTAAACTATACTTTAGACTTTATGATGCTCCTACATCAAGTGTGAAGTTATCAAATGTTTTCTTGAAAAATCTCAAGAAATAAAATAAAACATAACCATGATAGTTAAGTGATGGGAATATTTTGAGAAGGAACTATAAAAAAGTGTGCATGAGGTTTTCAATTTTTTGGAAGGATAAAAAACTTCAAGTGTAAATAACATAAATTTATCTTTGGATATGTAAGCAACCTATTATGGTATATAAAATTATTGTTATTTAATCCTAAAGACTCTATAAAATAAACATAGGATGAATATATTGAAAGTAATGGAAATTCTAAGATGGATATATGATTGTACAAGTAAACATGATAAAAAATTGAAGTAGATCATGGTGTTAAAAGGTATTATGTCTCAATAAATCATACCATTAATCTAAAACACAGGGAGATATTATAAATAAGATAATTGAGATTCTTATGTTGTGAGGAAATTAATGATAGATATTAATCTTTTTGGATCTTAATCTAGAAATTGAACATAATAGTTAAATTTTGAGTTATTTGTATAGATTCATCTCAAGTGAGACACCCAATTAAAAATATAGAGGGTGACACACATGGTATGATTTTTTATATTTTGATATTATGTAAGCTTGATGAAGGAATATTTCCCATGGGTATCACAAAATATGTTGCACAAAAAATGTTAAATTTGGTTCAAATGTTTGTTTTGTTAAAATAACATGGGTATCATTCCACAGTCAATGTCATAAACATAAACTATCTCATTAGGATTTGATTTAATTATAATGCATTATTTGATTAACTTATCGTGTGAGAATACTATGGTGGTAGGGAAAATGTTAAAGAGTTTAGAGGACATGTAAAACTACCTAATCACAAAAGATAGAGAAGATGAAGTCACACATCAAAAGTTAGTAGTAGTCATATAAGGTTAGATGAATAAAAAATTTCATGTGTAGCTAGAAAAAACTTATCTAGGAACATATAAGCTACATGGATACCTATGAACTGCAAGGATATCACATTCGGTTTTAGAATTTTAGGTTTTTTTAATCCAATCATAAGCCTATTGATATATGTATTCCCTTGGACTCATAAAGGATCAACTATTTCTCAAATAAATTGGTCAATACCTTAGTAATTTCATGAATCTTATGCTTGTCATGATAGTTTAGGAGTGGGTTACTTATCTTTAGGTTCATAAACAGGGTATCCATGTAGTGTACTTATGTCATAAGGTGTTGTGGCAGTCACCATTTCACCTTGTTTGAACTTGTGTCAATATTTCATCTTGTGTGACTATGTATAAGGGTTTACAAAAAATCTTAATGTGACCTTCATGGTCTAAAACCATACATGATAAGATGAACTATGATGCTACAAAAATGTCAAGATTTCATCTTGTGTGACTATGTCTAAGGGTCTACAAAAAAACTTAATGTGACCTTCATGGTCTAAAACCATACATGATAAGATGAATTATGATGCTATAAACCATGTCCAATCACATGTGACCATTTAAGCATGTGAAGAACCTACAAAATGTGGCAAAATTAGAAGGATTAGAGCTAGTATGAAGAGAGAATAGTAACCATGTTTGAAACCTTTAGCACATTTTAAGTTTTTTTAGAAAATGTTAAGGTAAATATTTCAATGGTTATTAGCATTTAATATCATGTATGTGTTGCCTTCAAAGGGTGTTCAAACCATGAGAATAGTGTTGCTATGGCCCATAGGGCATCATTAAGTCATCATCATGGGTAAAATGTCTCCAAAAGGGTCTCATGGCCATCATTATATTATTATAAGGTGTTTTTATATGCAAATATGTCTTTTTAGAAGTCAAACACCCTTCTTTCACCAAAAAATCCCCACACACTTGAAAAAGTGACTTTTTAGCTTCCCTCCATCCATACCTTCCAATTTGAAAACATAACCATGATAGTTGAGTGATGGGAATATTTTGAGAAGGAACTACAAAATATAGAAATATATCACTAACAATAAAAAGATAGATTATGCTATAGTTGCCTATATTTATACAAAGTATATCATAGAAGAGATGAAGTTATCAAAATTTCAATGCCCAATAGAATAAATCATGACAATTTGGATCTTTATGTAAAATATGTATGATCTCCTATCTATGGCATCCTTGACTTGGTAAAATGGTTCTGAAGAATACATGCAAGAGCTAGTGTGGTATTAAACTTGATTTGGTGTAGATGGAACTGATAAAATCCTCATGCAACACCTTTTATTATTCTTCATGCAGATGCAAGCTACTCTTCATTTAAATGGGTGACACCTAAAATGCAACTCAACATTTAAACAAAAGATAACTTGGAAGTAACTCATGTCATTTTTTGAAAAAACCCTAAATAGAAAATTACAAGTGAGACTTTTACACCTTGTAAGTCACGTCACTTTGTCAAAATGGAATTAAAAATTTTCAATGTATGCTTTTATAACTTTATGCAATTATAACTTGTCGAAATGAAAAGTGTAATTTACAATTGTGCTTTTTATAGTTTTCAACCTATCAAAAATATAAAGTGTAAAATACATATTTCTCTTTCTAAAAAGAGCTATAAAAGATACTTGCATTTTTACAACATACAAATTTACAATAGTTTTTCAATAATGAAATTACAATTTGTGAAAATGTTACAACATAAATAAATAATCAATTTAGACAACCTCCTCTGCCTTTTGGTCTTTCTCAATCTATAACTTTTCAACATATGTGTTAAAAGCTTTGAATATGTCTTGTATTATGTCTTCATTCAGTCCAAAAGAGTAGAGGTTGGTGACTTCAAAATCTATTGATGTATAAAAAATTTCCCTTCTCAAGGCCTTGATTTCCTACATTTCCTTTCCCATCTTATTTAGCATATTATGATACCTGATATAGTGGTGGATAGAACTTAAGGTAATGATTGTAGTTTTTACAGATTCCTTTTCAACTACTTTCTTGAACTTGTTCTGAATGTCCTCTACTAGAAGTAGGTTATCTTCATCATCTTTTGGTTGGCATGACAACTTATTAAACATTTATTCAATGTCATATATTACACCAATAGCCTTGTCATGTGCAACCTTGGCTTTATGGGCAATCTCTGTAAGTGCTTTTATCAAGAATTGAGATACTCTATGCAATTAATCTTACTCCCCATCATTTTTTAGTATTCCTTCAATAAGGAGGATGTCGATATCAATTCAATACACAACTATCAACTTAGGATAATATAGATTTAAGATTTGTATTTCTCTTTCATACTTGTTGACTTGATCTCTTAGGGTAGCCCTTATTTAACTGATAACTATATAATGGTCCATTATTATATCAATAATCTTATTTCCTTTGGAAATGAGTTCTTCTAATCATTATTTGGTATCCCTTCCCATGGTATCAATTTCAATCACTGTATCTATTATTGTTTTATCATATATTTTATTGAATAGTTGTGTTAAATTTGGTTATTTTGATGATCCACTGGGCTCTATAAATTTTTTAAGTGTAGCTATGAGTTGATCCATCCTTTTCTTCAATTCATCCTTGGTGGCTTTATCACTATCTCTTATATCAAAGAGGGTGTTGATGCTAGATTGATAACTATGTTTTAATCCCTCCCTTATTGGAAGTCTAATATGAATATTTGAAATCTAATAATACCCCATAATAAGATCTTATTTTGGTTTGTCTAATGGGGGGAATAAAATTCAACATATCTTTCCCCATTATCATTACACAAAATTCTAGAAAAGGTCCAGGGAGTAGAATTGGACTTCTTCTTCACATATGAAAGGGCAAAATCTAGTGTACTAGGGGAAATCATTTGATTCCACTTATTTCTCACAATATTTACTAGCCAATTGGGGGTAACATCTTATTACATGGACACTATAATGTGAGAATCAACAATTGATGTTGCTACACTGGTAGGTACTATGATAATTATGGAGTCTTATGTAGATGCTACCATTGATTGCCTAGGAGATACCTATGAAATTCCATCTCTATTAGTAGTTTGAAAATCCACATTTTCACCAAAAACTTATGTTTCTCCTATCTCCACTGAAGGTGTTATGGAAACTATATAAGTGGAGGAGGTAAGGACAATGGAAACAATTATGTTTATTGGGGGTGTGGAGGATGGAATTGATACTATTAAGGGAATAAACACGAGAACTATAAATTTGTGAACAAGTGGAAGGGTGGAAGCCAAAACATTAAATGAATCAATCAATTATGCTGGGATACTCAAGGTTGGTAGGGTAGGGAAGATGAAAGGGGATGAAGATGATGTAGTACTTATCCCAGGAGTTGGGATGACTAGTAGAACTAAAATTAGGATGACTAAGTCCATAGATTTGTACTACTAAGTGGTTTCAAAAATTAATAGGTATGGAATGGAAGGAATTATGAGTGGAATATAAAAGGGGAGTAAAATGGAAAAAGGAGGTGAAATTGGAAGAAGGGAGGGTGGAGTAGAAACTTGAGTATCCATTGATGGGGGACCCTGAGTGTCCACTTGAATTGATTGCACTAGTTGTAATGCAATTATTATGGTAGGAAAAGTGGTGGGGATGAGAGATGTATTGCAAACCTAAGATTCAAGGGGAGTAAAGACTTGAGGTGGAGGTGTTGGAGATTTAGGTATAATATACACAGGTAGGGGGTGAATAATAGAAATAAGGGTTGTCACTATTACATGCATAGTGATTGAAGTTGTAGCTATGTCCTTTGATGAGATATTAATTAGTAGATCAAATATTAACCCCTATTTACTTGATTTCCCATTCTTGGCCTTAGTTTTCTTCTTTTTCTTCTAGGAAATCACTACCCTTCTAATTATTCTCCTATTGTGCCACTAGGAACCTTTGTTGATGAAGGGATTCTTTCTTACATAAGCTTTAAAACATTCTCTTTGATACCCATTATATCCTTTGTTACTTGAAATTCTTTGCTTCTGATCCAATTGATAATTTTATTGAACATGTGTTATTCTATCAGTCAGAGAGAAATATTCTGGAAGTGACCACCTTAATGGTAGAAGAGGTAGAGTGATGATATGCTTATAGTAATTTGGGTCTATTGGGGACTCATCATCTACCAAGTCATCTGGTACTAGTTCCAAATCATAATATTTGATCTATTTCAAGGTAATTATAGAATGATCCTTCAACTTGACTTTCTCTTCATCCTCCAAATCCTCTTAATAGTCTTCAAAATATGGAATGTGGGCATAAGTGGAAACACCCATTTTGCTAGTGATATTTATATAAACATCAAAGAATGGCCTAGACTCTAATTTCCTTAGGGTCATTTAGCACATATCTAATTTTTCACACTTGGCCTTGAGGAGGGAGGGGAATGTGTATCTACCAATAGATATTAGGAAATGAATTCCTAATTTGTGTCTGTTGGATATAAGCTTGAAGGTCTCAACAAGTTATTTGGCCAGCTCCATCAATGCCCACTTATCACTGACATATCTAGAGAGTGTGTAAGGGAAACCACTAAATTTTCTTGCCTTGATATATGAATAGGTGGGGAAATGAATGAAGTAGGAGACCCATTTGGTGATCTCTATAGTTTCTACCTATGATAATCTCATTCTCCCAAGTTCCTTATCAAACAAGATAATGATGAAATAGATGAATACATCATTAAATCTCCTAAAATGTTGTCTACTAGCCTCTAATGTGATGTCAGGGTAGTAGTTATACACTTTGCTTATTTTTATAAGTATTATATTGAGGCTTGGGAAAGATCTCCCTCTAGCCAAAATGTATAAAAGGTAGGAAGTCATGAAGAACTTTCTAGTTGTCTACACCTCCATTAATTTCTTGTGGAGGGAATCACTTATAAGCTAATCCCACTTGATGTATTGGGAATTATATCACATGACCCAAATGTATTGGTACATCCACTTTTAGAAGCTATTAGCATCAAGACTACTGGTAATTCTATGTAGTAAAATTATTATGTCCTTAACCTCATCTTTGAAGTCAATTCTTGCCTATATCTTTGGTAATCTGGTGGACGTAACCTTGGGGGTCTTAAGTCATTAATTTTTTATCATTTCCTAACATCCATCTATATGATATTCAAATAATATATAGGATGCCTCTAGAGTTGTGTCGAGATAGATCTCAAATTATAGTATTAAAAATATTAAATTAATGAAGTTAGGGTCTAGATTCAAAATATTTTCCCCCTTGTTAATTACAACCTCTCATCTATTAGGATAATATTGTTGGGCTAGTGTTAGCACCAACTTAGGGATTTGGACCATTAATAAAAAGGATACTACTTATAGAGGTCCAGAGTCATAAATACCTTGGAGCTAATAATTATTAAACTCTACATTAATCCATGTCCAGAAGTCCCCTAGGTTAATATGACCTAAGTCTATATCAGTTATCTCTATAGTGTTTGAATCTAGGTTGAGAGTCACTATAGGGTATTTTTATTTAAACTTCATCTCTTTCTAAGACATGGATTATAGATAGAAATCTTGTAGAAAACTAATTACAAGAGCTATTGGGTTTGTAGCTGCTTAAAGCAGGTATAATCTTTGATAAAGATTGGAGGTTCTCTATGCAAGTAAAAAGTCTAGTGAAAATCTTAGGTGTTATAAGTAGGTGATAATTTTTGGTAGAGATTGGAGGTGCTTTGTGTAGGTGAGAACTACATGGAATTAGGAAGTGTTTGGATCAAATGAAAACCTTGATGGAACTTTGAGGGGCTTGGAATAAGTACAATTTCGATGGGGTTAGGAGTTACTATTCATAGGTATGTTTTCCATAGGAATGGGAAGTGTTTGGAGCAAGTCCACCATCTATAAGGACCTAGAACTTTATGGGGATTCTAGGTGCCTAAAATAAGAACAAAACCCATAGATATGAGAGGTGTTCTAGATAGGTCTAGTGTCCATAAGGACTTAGAGGTATCTTGTAAGGAATATTTATTAAGTACCTAGGTACAAATATACATAGGTATATTCACCTGGTTTGATTTGAAAACCTTAGATTCAATAGTGAATATTTGGGAGAGAATCTTTGGGCTTCTCATGATGAAACTTGGAAAAAATAAAAACCTAGAAACCCTATATCTCAACCATGGAAACTTTGAAAACCCTTGACTTAATAGATCTTGTAAGAATGAAAAAACCTATGATTAGACATCACAACACAATCTTATGAAATTTTAAGATCACACTTGTAGAAATAAAAAGAACTCAAAATCTTCAATTTGTAGGAAATAATGGCAAAAAACACAAGGAAGTTTTTGAAATATCATACAGGGGTGAATAAAAATGTGGCACTCAGTTTATAAACATGGTTTGAAGATCATAGGTACTTGATTGGTGTGTGGCTAGAGGTTTATGGCATGAAGGTCATTATCAGAGCCAAAAAATGCAATTGGAAATTTCAACAATGAATTAAAAATACCTAATTTTTCATTATTTATATAAAAACCCTATAATTAATGCATCCATGGTGGTTGGGGGTGGAAATCTAGAGTCAATATGCAATTTTGCAATTTTCAAATTACATGTTGACCTTCAGATTCCATGAAAATTTGAATTGTATTGAAATAAGAAGGTGAAACTCCACATGTAATTTGTAATTTATATAAATTTCAAACTACATCCAAATTTCTAGATTCTTCAGCTTGGGTCATTTGTGGGATCCCAAACCTATATTTCAATTTAAAAATTTGAAAATTGTCCTTTGAGTTCTAGAATATGTGGGAGAAATATTCTATGGGAGGTGAAACTCAAGATGCAATTTGTAATACTTAAAATTATATTTTGAGTTGTAGATCACATGAGGGTGTTTGATTTATGGGATCCAAAACTCCACTTTCAATTTGCAATTTGCAAAATTGAAAATTGTAAATGGCATTCTGGATTCCATAGGTTTAATGGTTTTTTAGGATCTAGAACTTGAGCTATAATTTGTAATTTTGGAATTAAAAATTATAGTCAGAGTTATAGATTCTGGTAGAATGGAAGGTTAGTGTATTATAGGAGGTGGAGATCAGGAAGCAATTTGTAATTTTGCAAAGTATAAATGGCATATAGAGTTCCAGATTCTACAATACAAAGGAAAAGTTGGTTTTTGGTCATTTCAAAGGTTTTTATTAAAAAATTAGGGGTTTCCCTTAGGGTATTTAATGTTATGATATTTTTTGGGGGAAATATCAACATTTTTGGTGACCTTTGTGGGATAATTACATGCTAATAATTTTTATCCAGTGGCCTTCTAATTCATTGGGCATGGAGTCAATTTGGTTAAAAAAAAATTAACTTTGTGAAGAACAAAATGAGACCTACCTAAACAAAAACAAAATAGGAAAAAGTAGAACAAACTAACGAAACAAAAACTCCTAATGAGTTGACCTATTCAAGAGCACTTATTGGAAAAACATAACTAACCCTATTATATATAAATGTATAATTATTTGGAATGAATTCCTACCTCAAAAGTAATCTTTGAGGTATATCCCATTGACTAGGATAGGTAGTTTTGATCCATCAAGCTTGGATAGCTGAAATGCATTAGCTCCTTTGCACTGAGGTATAATGTAAGGACCACTCCATACTACAACAAACTTGGTGTGCTTGCCTAGTTTAGCCTTGTCTGCATACCATTTGAGAACCATGTATCCTTCATTGAGGCTCCTGTTAGATGCCTTTTTGTCAAAAGACTTATTGTTTTTAGCCTGATTTGCTTCCAAGACTTTCATTGATTGATTTTAGATTTCTTTTAGTTCTATTAGTTCAGCCAATCTTATTATCATTTCATCATTATCAATCAAATACAATTGGTGATTGAGCTCTAGAGATGGTAATTCAATTTAAAGTGGGACTCATGCTTCCCTTCCATATACCAACATGAAGGGGGATTTATTGATGGCTATCTTAGGAGTGATCATATCAGCCCACAATGTTGATTTCAACTTTGTGTGCCATATTTCATAGTTATCTTCCATTGTTCTTTTGATAATTATGATGAGGTTCTTATTAGTAGATTTAGCCAAGCCATTACCTTGAGGGTAATAATTGGAAGAATTAATTAGGTACACATTAAGATATATGGCCCATTCACTCACTTGAGTTCCCATGAATGCTTTAGCATTATCTAAGATAATGGTGTGAGGAATAACAAACCTTGAGACTATATCATCTATGAATTCTAGGATAAATGCCTCCATGGCATCTTTTAGTGCAACTACTTTAGTCCATCATGTGAAATAGTACATTGTTGTAAGGACCCATTTGTCACCTACAATCAATGGTGGATTGATCATACCAATGAAATCCAATCCCCATTGAGCAAATAGTTGGTCTACTTGAATTGGTCTGAGAGGTAAAGCTGCTAATCTCTACTTACTAGTGAAGTAAGCACAATTTTTATAATTTCTTACCCATTATTGGGCATATTCAAATAATTCAGGCCAATAATAGCCTCCTCTAATTATCTTGATGGTCATGGTTCTTGTAGAGAAATATTCACTTGTCGAGCCATTTTAAAATTCTTCAATCACCTTGGGAACTTGATTATACTTAATACATCTTAGCATGACTCCATTCATATCATTTTAGAATAATATTCCATAAAAAAGAACATAGGGAATGGATTGGAGTTAGAAATACCTTTTCTTTGATTACTAAAATTCATATAGGTATTTTCTAGTTTGTAGGAAGTTGGTCATGTCATAGGCCAAACTATTGAAGAGAGGTGGATCAGTTGGATGAGATATAGTTTGAGAATATAATATTTATAATACTACCCAAACATTCTTGATGTCATAAGTTAGTTATTCACATAATTTGTTTCCTCTTACAAGATTTGTGATTTTGATGTCCATGTCATATTCCATGACCTTTGTGATCAATCCTACTTTGTTTTCATTTATCTCTCTACTCAGCAAGAACTCTTTAACACTTTGATGACTCACCATTAAATTAATTTTATTTTTGGAGAGCATATGCTTGAATTTCTTGAGAAATTTAATCACATCATATACTTGTTTCTCCATGAAAATGTAATTTTCTTTATAATCATTCAGGGATTGAGTAAAGAAATATATTAGCTATTCTAATTGTTCTTGATTATGCTAAGTAAAAATATTTGAGATGCTTCCTTCCCCTCCAAAGGTAGAGAGAATGAAATATTTCTCATTTTTTGGGTTGACTAAGGTAGGAGTCTAAGAAATAACTTGTTTGATAGCTTCAAAGCTATATTTTCCCTCTTGTGTCTAGCTAAAGATGATACCCTTATTTAACATTATAGTAAGGGGTTTTGCGATAAAAATAAAATTTATAAAAAATCTTCTTACAAATTTGATTTTTCCAAAAAATCTCTATAGTCCTTTCTTATGGCTTGGTAGTGCTAATGAAAATATAACACTTATTCTTTCTAGGTCTATTGCAAGACCCTCTTTTGACATGATGTGTCTTAGTAGCTTCCCTTCATGAACTATGAAAACATATTTCTTGGGATTAAGGGAAACCCCAAATTATCTACACCTTTCAAAGATATTATTTTAGGTGATCTAGGTGTGCATCAACATGCTTTGAGTAGATAGTGATATCATCTAGATATAATAGGATCATCTCATTTATCAATTCTTTGAATACCATGTCCATAACTCTCTAAAATGTGGTACCAACATTAGTTAGACCAAATGGAATATTTTTGTATGCATACATGCCCCATTTGGTGGTGAAGGCAGTCTTGAATTGGTTTGATTCTTGCACCAAGATTTAGTTATAACCAAAATAACCATCTAGAAGAGAAAATCTTTTAGATCTTAATACAATTTATAGAATTTTTTCCATAAGGGGAAGAGGATAATGATATTTTAGAGAAACTTTATTCAAATCTTTGATGTCTACACATAGCCTGATTTCACCATTTTTATTTCTTACAAGGACCAAATTTACAACCCCAGATGAGTGTTTGATGGAAAAAATAATATTAGCCTCTATTAGCTTAGATAGAACACTCTTCATTAGGGGTTCTATTTTTGGATTAATAGGTCTCTATTTTTATTAGATAGGCTTGGTATTTAGATATAATTATATTATATACTGGGCTAATCTAGGATCAAATCCTTTTAGATCATGATAACTCCAACCAAAGTTATCAACAAACTCTTGGCACAACTTAATAAAATATTGGTTTTTAGAAATAGTGAATATATTTCTTATCTTCAATGATTTTCACTCCAAGAAGATGACTAGTTCTCAATCTTCTTCATTCACTATGATGTTCTTCTCCTCACCTTTCAACTAATCATCTAAATTGAAGAATTTCTCTAGTATAACAAGGCCCATATGTAGTTTGTTTATCTTTAACTAGATGATATTATCTCTATATCGATCCTAGAGTCTTAATTGGTTCCTATTTGAGAATTTAGCTTCTTCTCTAAGAAATTTGATAATTTTTTGATCATTGTATGAGACTTGACAATTAGTTATATTATCAGGAACAAATGGCCTCACTATCAACCTCACAAGCTGGTTATTTTTCTTCTTTATTTATACTAGTAGTTATATTGGGATCTTAATAAGGCCATAAGATTAATTTATTTATTTTATGATCTTGGTACTACTTGAATATTCAAAGTGGTGAAGTTTTCTAATAGGTCCTAAACCCTATTATTTCACCAAAATTTTGCTTATTTCTCAAGAATAAAGAGTAAAACTTGAAAGAATGGTAAGATTAGTAGAACCTAGATTTGGTCTACACTTCATGATCCACACGGTTGTAGATGATCCTTCTTTGGATTATGAGGAATGACTTGTAGATAAGAAATCACTCAAAGAAAATGGTTGATTAGTTAGGTAGAAGGGCGGATTGACTAGCAAAATAGATCCAAGAAGTATGCAACTTCTTTGGAGGCTATCAATCCACCTTTTAAGACAAGTTAATGTTGATAAAGTTATTGATAAGAGAGGTTGCATAACATAAATGAAATTACTTAAGCAAAGGAAATAAATACTTTTTAAAATAAATGTTTATTTTAACAAAATAACATTAAAGGTAAACTCTAAAATATCAAAAGTAGGTTTAGGTATGGTCAAGTTATTATTCTTGGGTCTATATGGTGATAGAGGTAAAAAAAATAGGATTTTGGTTAAATTTTTTGGTTGATAAATTCTTGTTATTTTGGTTAAAATGATTTACACAATGATCATTGATGGTCAGGGTGATCATCAACAATTACTATGGGTTTGGATAGGTTATGGGTTTCTTATAAAAAGGTTTTGTAGGTTGTTAGAGGTTGGTTAATGGTTGTGAGGGAAAAAGAGAGCCGCAAAGGTATCAAGGTTAAAGGTTTGGTACTTAGGTGGTTGAGAATGGTCAGAGGGTATTCAGGTGGAAGAGGTAATGTATGGAGTTATAGAACTATTGAAACTAAATAAATAAAACTTAAAAGAAGAACAATATACTGAGCATGTGATTGATAGTTGATGGCTTGAAGAAGTCATAGAGTTATAATTTTGGAAGCTAGAAGAATACCTACATAAGAAGCTTTGATCTCTTGCATAAGAATTTTTGATGATGATTAATGATTCTGATCCCTTTTAAACCTTCTCTTCTCCTCTTTTTATAGGAAGGAAGGAGAGGTGTAATAATATGTTAACAAGAGGTTCAAAGTGGTTGTTTATTTTTAGTGTCAATATGCATTGATCTGCACATGGAATAGATAATTAAAAATAAAAAAGCAAACTATAGGTGAGTTAGAGTTTAAGTGTTTAGGCAATGGAAACCCAATCATTGATAGTCAGGGTCATCATCCATGGTCAAGGTGATTGATAGTTTAAAGGCTAAGTTTGTAAAAAAGTTAATCAATTTGAATTATATTTTTAGTTAAAAGGTCAGGGTTGGTCCCTAGGGGGCCTAATGGGTTAGTTCGACAACTAGAACCATTGTGTGTGATTTTTTAGTGTTTACATTTTGACCCTTTTTGTTATGAATTTTGTATCAACAAAAAAAATAGAGTGTGGATCAAAGGTTTGGTTTCCCCAAGTATGGGAGGAGGTGTCCCCCCTAAAACTAGGAAGTGATGAGGTAAAATAGAATTAGGTGGAGTTTTGATTAGTGGTGAAGGTGATGATAAAGGTGGGTGATGGTTGGGGCACTAAAGGATGAACATGCATAGAAAGTACAACAAAAGTGTGATAGCCAAGATCATGCATTAAATAGGTTTCCATAGTTAGTAAAAATTAAGGTTAGTAATGGAAAGACACATGATAATTAGACTATGTGACTACATTTAGGCATGGAGGTTGGGAACACTCTTAAATGCAAGTCTCCTAGGCAAGGTTTATGATTTAATGGGTATCCAAGGCAATAAATTATCTTGGGAAAACATAAATTCATTAGGTGAAGTCAAGGGTATCTGAGGTAAGAAGTGCTCTTGAGAAGACAAAAATGGGTCTAGTGTGTGCAAGGTAGTGCAAGTTTAAAAAACTATTCAACATGGCAAGGGTTGTTGGTGTGGTCAAAAGGACCAAGTCAAGGTCATTGAAAAATAAATGATAGTTGATCCAAAATAGAACAACAATGAGGTTATATGGTTGGTCAGTTCATGGAGAAGGTAATCTCTAATGGTAATGGTATGGTTGGCATAAAAGGGGATCTCTAATGGGTAGTGGTAGTTTGGATGGTTGGAGAAAAAGTGATCTCTAATGGTTGGTTGGGGAAAATGTGATCTCCAATGGCTAGTTTGGGCAATGTTGTTGGTTTGAAAAAGTTTGTTTTGGTGGTGTTCAAATTGTTTGCCCAATTTGGTGTACCACCTGGTTTAGTAAAAAGGTGACCCAATTCTTGGTGAAAGGGTGCAAATTTGGTGGTTGGGGTGCCAATGACTCAAGGATGGAAGACACATGTATTTTAAAGTAGTCATGAAAGAAGAAGAGGAGGATAAATGCTCCAAGTGAAAAAAAAAAATGGCAAGATGGGTGGGCTTATGAATAGAAACCCCTTCATGCTTTACATTGTTATTAGTTTGTTGGTTAAAGAATATAGATTGATCATAAAGTGTCAAGTAAGCTTAAATCCATTGAATTGATACAGGAAAATGGGAGATGGGTGAAAAAGGTGGATGGGTGGTAGTGTGACCTTCTTATGGGGATGTCTTGCCTCTTTTGTAGGTGACCTAAAAACCATGATATAAAAGTCCATGTTGTATACAGTGTAGATTGATCAATGTGGGAAGTCTACTAATGTTATTTTGAAATTTTAATGTAACTTCCTTGGGATTGATTTATTTTTGATTTTGACATGAGGTTTTTTTATTGCTTTTATTTTTTTGATGGGTTTGGGAAGTTGATCATTGTAAGAAGCTTCTAGGTGATTACTTTTGACAAAGTTGACTTAACCATCCTTTGAGGGAGTGGTATAAGATTTTAGAGTTGTGCATGTTGATAGTTGTCTTTCAAGGGAGAAGTCTACCTTTTTTAAGTAATGTTTATGGTTATAGGCAACTATCATTCAAGGGATCAGTCTACAATGCTAGAGATTTTGACTTAAGTGATATGTGGTATCCAAAATTTGAATGTTATGTTGTTTTAGACATGGAATAGTCGATATAGGTTTGAAGGCTTTCCTTTATGGAGGCAAAACCATAGCACAAAAAGGTTGATGATGGGTAAAGGAAGTTTAAGTGATAACAACCATGGGAATCCATCCTAGAAGGGATGGAAAGTACCATGAGAATCATGCCATGGGTAGATCTAGGGTACCCATGTTTAAGAATAGGCTAAGGTTATGATAGATAATCACATGATATAGTTTTTAATTAGTTGTCCTTAAAATAAGGAGGTGAGGGTGGTTGAAAACATGGGATGATCTTAAGTTAGACAAAAAATAAATAAGAAATCAGTTTAACAAAAGAACATGACATGAATGCAAAAGCATTTAGGGGTTTAGGTTTGAATATGCCCCAATTCCATACTTATGCAAATGGTTTGAGGCAATCAGGGGTGAATATGTCCCTAATTACTTTCTGATACTTGATTAGATGTGGGAAGGGGTGTTGGATTGACAAAAATAAAAGACAAGGTTGGTTAGGTGATAGTTGTTAGGCATTAGTTAGATTGCAATGTTGATTGGTTTTTGGTTTAGTTAGGTAGGTTTAGGTTTATAGGTTGATTAGGTAATTGGGTTAAAAGGCAAGGTTAAAAGGTTTAAACACTAAAAGAGGCCTAAGCAGAATGGTTGAAGTTGAATGTTTTCTTAGGTTGGAAGTAAAAGGTTGGGTTAAGGTCAATTTTAGGTGTAGGTTGAGGTAAGAAAATACCAAGGGTTGGTTTGGTAATTTTCGTAAGGAAAGGTTTTGAGTTGATAAATGGATAAAGCCTCTTAGAGGGAAAACTCCCCTAGTTTTCTCTTTTGATAGATGGGTGACAAAGAAAGAGGCAAGCTTGGTTAGGTGATGATAGTTAGGCTTTGATTTGACTTTTAGGATTAATGTTGGTTGGTTATGGTTTAGGTTTTGGTCTAGGTTGGTTTGGATTATTGATGAAAGGTTGGTCAAGGTCAAGGTTTGTTTAAGTTTAAGGTTGGTTTGGTGTTAGGCTAGGTTTAGGTTGAGGCATAAGTTTCAAGGTTTGGTTTGGTGAATGGTTAAATTTGGTAGGCAAAAGATGAAGGTTTAGTTTGGTTAGTGGTTAATGTTCAGGTTATTGCTTGGTCAAAGATTTTTAGAGAGAGAATTTAGGTTATTTTTCATGAATGTTGAGGTGGGAAAAAAATTCCCAAGTAAATATTTTGGTTAGTAAAGAGGGGTTAAGAAGGATGAAGATGACCTCATTTGCCTCCCAAGGGCTGTTAGTTATTAGTATGGATTTCAAGTTGTAGGTAGTGGTTCAGGTGGGATCTCCCTTATGGTGCTATGTTGAGAAAACATTATTGGGTCAGATTTGGGTAGGGTTGGGGTCTAAAAATTATGTTGGGAACATCATCTTGGAATAAAGGTGGGTTGGACAAGAGTTTTGGATGGTCCCAATGAGGGAACTTAGGTGAGGTGTGGGTAGCTTGGATAAAAGGGTAGCCAAGATTCAAGAAATCTCGAATGAAGGGTTGATGTTGGTTTGGGTTGATAAAAAAGTTGGTTATGGTTGGATTAAAAGTTAGGTTCATTGTGGTTGATTGAGTTACTTTAGAGGTTGGTTTGATTTATTGGGGGAAATAAGATGGGTGGTTGATTTGAGTTATTGGTTGGGTTTACTTGTTTGTTTAGTTTGTTTGGTAAGGTAAGGTGACAAATATTTGACCCTGTTCAAAAGGGAATGGAATTAAAGACAATGTCATTAGATAGATGAAAATGAGCAGATTATAGAGGAATTTAATGGGTTTGGTTTTAGTTGAGATTAAGGTTGGGTTTATTTAATCTAAGGTTGGATTAGTTATAGGTGAAGTGTTTTAGATTAGCTCTAAAAAAATGGGAGGTAAACGAGGTAAGTTGGGTTGGTTTGATGTTTTATCCATTGAAATAGGAAGTGGAAAGGGTAAGGTAACTTTGATTAGGTCCACCAAAAGGGTAGGTGGAAGAGGTATGGTTTTTGGGGGTGATTCCAAATTTTGAGAGAGTGGAAGAGGTAGGTTAATTTAAGGTTGATCCACTAAAAGGGGAAGTCAAAAACGTGGGTTGATTTCCTTAATTTTGGTTTTAAAGGAAAGTTGAGAAGGTTCTACATGGTCAACAAGTGGATTGGTTAGGGTTGATCCTTCCTTAGAGATGATTTGAAAAGGTTGAACTTGGTTAACAAGTGAATTGGTTGAGGTTTTGATTATACTTTCTTTAGTTATGGGTTCACTAAGGACCAAATATTATGAAGGGGTATATTTGTGTTGAGGGCTTTGTTCATGGGTTTGCACACCAATGAGTGAAGACAAAGGTTTACTAATGGATTTCATAATGATATTCAAGGCTAGGTTGGGGGGAACATAAAGAATATATTTTGAAACATCTTTTTGATAAATAAGGTTTTGGAAAAACATCTTAAAAGACCCACATCTATCTATTATATGTCTATTTGTGTGATCATAAGCACAAAACTCATTCTCTATAAACCAAATGGGCTTTGAAAGAGAATGATTGATGGGTTTTATTGGAGGAAGTATAAAAAAAAAATATTCCAAGATTTTGTTAAGGATTGAGGCATATGATTCCCTTAGTAGGGTATATTTCCTAGGAAGAGCGTGCACCCATGGCTCTTGGGGTTGAGAGATAATTGGTTGGTTTGATGAAGTTAGTTAGTTTGACATGGTTGATGAATTTGATAGGTTGGGTAGGTTTGATAAAATTGGTGGTTTTGAAAGGTTTGGTTGATATTTATTGGTTTGATTTTGTGAGGTTGATAAAGTCGATAAGGTGGGTAAGGTTGATAAGGTGGGTAAGGTTGATAAGGTGGGTTAATTTTAGAGGTTGCGCAAGGTTGATAAGGTGGGTTGATAGTTGTTAGTTGGATTTGATAAAGTAGGTTAGTTTAAAATTTTTGGTTGATGGTTGAGGGGATAAATCAAGTATTGGTTTTGAGATAAATAGGGTTACCACAAATGAGGTTCATAAAATTGATATGATGGTTGGGGTAGATAATCAAAATTTTGATAAGGTTGAGGTGTTTGATATGATGGTTGAGATAGTTGAGGTTGAGTTAAGTTATGACAATGGTCAAATAAGTATTTAAAGGTTGTTGGTTGGTTATGGTGATGATCAAATGGCTATTTAGAGTTTATTTACTAGTTTTAGATGAGGTTGGATTGATTATAAGCAAGGTTGGGTTGATTATAGGTGAGGTTGGGTTGATTGTAGGTGAGGTTGGGTTGATTGTAGGTAAGGCTGGGTTGGTTTTAGGTGAGATTGAGTTGATTATAGGTAAGTGTGGGTTGGTTATAGGTATGGTTGGGTTGGATTTAGGTAAATTTGGGAGCATAAATGGCTCTAGATGTAAGATAAATCTCTAAGGAAAGAGGGTTTTGATATATAAATCTAACAAAGTTAGGATCTCCAGGATCAAAGATAGGTGGGTTCCCCATTGAATAAGGTAATAGAGATGAGGTAGGTGAAGGTAAGATAGTATAAGGTTACTAATATCACTTGGATTTTCACCCTTTGAGGAGATGTCTCATCTCTCCTCATCCAAGTGACACAATTGAAACACTTCTTGGCTTGTGGGTAGCCTAAAGATGAGGTGAATCTCTAGGTAGGGCTAACTCCATTGGTGAATCACTAATACACCTAAAGTTAGAGGGGGAAAAGGGAAAGATAAAATTGAAATAAAAATATACTAAGGGGAGTCATACACCAAATAATTTTATGACTTCTAAATAGCTGCATGTTACACATGAAAACAAGAGACTAACCAAACATACACTTCTCCAATCTACATCTTATCACATCAATGTTACATTATGAGGTTATGGTGAATGTTTAGGCTAGGAGGAATAGAAAATAGGCCTTGAATGGCACTAGTGAATAGAATAACTCACTCAACCTTGACACTTCATAGAACACTTCACATGCCCTATAAGAACAAAATTTCCAATTATGAATATATGATAGAATGAAATAATCATTCTAAGGAAATAAGAGTTATCACTTATGAAAAATCAAACATTCCAAATGAATACACTAAGAATAGTCATGGAAGAGGTAAAAATTAGTAGTCTTATTGATCAAATGTTATGAAAATGAGCAGGGATTCACCATACTCAAGTGGAGCATTAGTTACAATGGCCAAAATGACTAGTTTTTATAGAACTTGAGAGAGAGAGAGAGAGAGAGAGAGAGAGAGAGAGAGAGAGAAGAGAAGAGAGAAGTCCAAGGGTCAAGAGGACACTTTTAAAGATTAAAAAATTAGTTACTTGTGAATGAGAATAAGATGTGGGATGAACCATGTAAGGTTATGAAGCACAAGTATCCATACAAGGCATGAAACTCTTGTAAAGTGGTATAAAACACCTTATTTTGGCTTACAAAACTACCTTCATGATTTGTACCTATTTGAACATCCAAAAACATGAGATAAATTTCAAATAAAAACACCATGAAAATAAACATGGAAATAATCTGATAAGAGAGACCACATCCTTTAGAGTCAACATCACCCATTGGTTTGTACGGACTTGTCCAAAATGGAACAAAACCTATAGGGTGCATGAAACAACAAGGAGAAAAGCATAGCCAACTTCTTGAGGATGTTTCATAAATAAAAGACACCATTTTTTAAAATATTTTTATGTAAATTAATCTATCTAAGTGTAATATCACTTCCCAAAAGCATTTGACCTGAAACCTCTTTAGCTGTCTGTATTAAGCATAAACCTATTGGTCACTTTTGTATGTCCAAAAAGGCAAAGAAGGAACATAATGGTATTGGCTCAAAAATGGAACTTATAGAGAATGTAAATAATTGAGATGAGTGTGAGTAATATTAAGAGGCATTACATGACCTTACCCGATGTGGAACACGTCCCCATGGGTCGTATAAGTTTCAAACTCACTTTTTTCAATTGATTAATTGATCTTTAGTTAGATAAACTATAAGATTTTGATTAAACTAAGATTCCTAATAATTTGACCTATTATAATTTTTAAAGGAAAATAAGACACTTACACACCTTGGTAACCATGCTACTTGCATTTATGACCCCTAAAAGCTCACTAAATGACCGAAAATGATTAAAAGATTAATATGACTAAGACCAAGGATAATGTATCATTAAATAACATTAAATGAAATATAATACACCCCATGAAAATATATTAGACCCCATAAAACATCTAAAATTCAAGTTTTTATCTATAGGGGCCTCAATTTAACCTATAGGGTTAAATTTGGCCAATAAATTGTTGACTCATAGGGGTATTATGCCTTTTATACTAACTTGAACTATAGACTTATTATTCTATTGAGATTAGGGAGTTATATGAAGTCTAAGACACAAAAATATGAATTTTAAAATAATATTTGATTAAGACAATACCAATGACTACCTCAACCACACAAAGCAAAAGAAAACACACATGTGCTTCATGAGAACTTATGAAACACACACCAAACAAAACATACTAAATAAAAAACTAACATAAGATGAAAATTCCCTCTTGGATCAAAGGATAAGTTTGAAACCCTTCTTGCTTCATGAAATGATGGATGTAGTGAGGCATGTATCCTTTTGTCCTTTAGCATTGATGTCTCCAACTTTTTTATGATGTTTACCAACTTCATTGGCATGATGTTCAATGAGAACCAAGTAGTTTCAAATAATTTGGCTTGGAAAATAACTCTTATTTCATACAAAAAACCTCAAAATTCTCATATGGATCCTCAATTACAACTTACAATGGTGATTCATAGGCACAACCTTATTTCTTTCCATTGTGCTCTCAGTAGGATTGGTTTTTCTCTTGGTTGCAAGTTCTTCTAGATTATTAAGAATATTTACATAATCTACCCAATCTTGGTTATTGTCCTCTAAATAATACTCTTTCTTCACCTTATCTTGTACTTGACACTCAACTTGGAAAAGCTCTTCAAGCTCTTGAAATAACTTCATTTATAACTTCCAATCATCTTTGTCCTCTTTATCATCTAGAACCACTACCTCTTCAATATTCTCTTCTTGATGTATGAGGTCATCCAACTGGTGTTATTCAAGATCCAATTAATATGAGGGTGATTTAATATTAGGTTGAGGTATTGGATCATCTTCAATAACAACTTCCACCTTGGTCTCAAGAGATTCTTCTAGGACTACCACGTCTTTGGGGATGACTTGAAATTGTTGTATATCTTTAATAGCACATTCATATTCATGCTAGAGGTAATGATGTATAACATTTTTATTAGATGTAAAGTCTTCTTCAAGGACTGTAAATCTTCCATCTCCTTTTCCTTCTTGGTGTTGTCAAGACTAGGCATCTTGAAGTCATGTGACTTAGCCTAACGAGGCTACCAAGGAGGTATGTTTTCTTCAACCAAGAGTTTTGAATTTTTATCAATTGGATACTCTTCTTTAATTTACCATACCATAGGTCCATCAAGATAAATAGTGATAGGGTGAGGACAAGATGAACTAGTTGATGGAGGTGGAACATATAACTCAAAATCAGATTGAGAGTAAAAAGTAGGGGATTCTTTTGGGTGCTCTTGAGCAAGGGGAGGCAAACCTTGGGATACAATAACTTGGTTTTATTCCTTACATTTGAAAATAACTTCATTTAAATCTAATTAGGCTTGATAATTCTCTTAAGGAAGGGTATATGGGGTGTGTTTAGGCATAGGATCTTCTTTTGGGTCTAAATCTTCCATCACACCTTGGCTTAGCAGTTTCATCCTTGACTCTAACTCTTCAATTTTCTTGGCTAGGTTCTCTTGGAAAAATATTTATTGAATCTCATATGAATATTCATGAGGATGAGGATTAAAATATTTCTAATATGGAAAACAAGAGGTCTCTTGAGGAAGGGTGGGAGGGGTTTGCATAGGATCAATCTCCTTCTCAACTTCACACTCTTTATCAAGACTTTTCTCCTCTTTCTTTCTCCATGACTCCACTATCTTATTATATCTTAGGATGTTAGGATTATTAATATTTTATTGAGGTGTTTATGAGCTTTTAGGAGTGGATAAAGTATTTAAAAAACTTAGAATCTCCTTAGGCTTGGATTATCCACCTTATTTGCAACTTGGAATCTCATATCTAGAGGTTTTCCTTAAGGTGGGGGTGTAATGGGAGGGGGTAATACGAGCTTAGATTACACTTATTTTTATAATGAGATGGAATGATTCACCTGCATGTTTGCTAATTCAATTTTCCTATCAATATTTTCTTTAAACATAAGGCTTATCTCTTTAACTCTCTCTTGTAGTTGATTGGGGAAAGATGACTTTGATAAACTTGTTTGGGCTCATGAGTAGGGTTCATGTAGGACTAATAAAAATGTTGGGGAAGTGGATATGAAGGATGATAGGTTTGGTGAGGCTGGTTCTCATGAATTTTTAGCCTATCTTTCAAAGATGAAACTAGGCCACACACATCTAACATATCACTTGTGAGCCTTTACCAATTGGCTCTCTCAATAAGTGCCCACTCTCTTTTGACAAACTCTAATGCATCTCTCACCTTATTAATGAAATGAATAGGAACATCTTGAACATTTCCCCTTAGTTTATCAAAATCTAACATATATTTATCATACCCCAAAAAAGTTTACTTAAATGTGGGAATGGATGGAGCTAAGAAGTGGCTAGGTTGAATAGGAAAAAAAAGATATTAAAGAGGATAGTTATAATACTGATAATGGTCATTTTTGATTTGATATGAGTCATAAAAAGACTAGTAAGGATCACACTAAGGCTGATAGGAATCATAAAAAGTCTAAGTAGGAATGCCATAAGATGGAGATATCTCACCAAATTATGTAAAACAAAACACCAAAATTAGCCATGAAGCCTCATTAGGAAGCAAGAAAAAAAATACACATTACCAATAATATTCAAAAGGAAAACCTAGGCTATTTGAATAGTTGATATAAATTAAAAGTTTCCATTGATGCTTTGATAGTTACCTCTAAAGACTGATGTGTTAAAGAACAACACTAAAAATCCTTTTACTTCTTGGACTAAGAGTCCCATCAGGCATGCCAAAAAATATTATCACTTGGATTTGTACCCTTTGAGGAGATATATCATCTCTCCTCATCCAAGTGGAATTATTGAAATAGCTCTAGGTTTGTGGGTAGCCTAAGGATGAGGTAAATATCTAGGTAGGGATAGATCCCTTGATGTACCACTTTGGATCACTGCTACACCTAAACTTTAGGGGGGGAAAGGGAGAGAGAAAACTAAAATTAAACTATCCTAATGGGGGTGATACACTAAATAATTTTATGACTTCCAACCAGCTACATGTTACACATGAAACCAAGAGACTAACCAAACATACACTTCTCCAATCTACATCAATGTTACATTACGAGGTTATGGGTGAATATTTATTCTAGGAGGACTAGATAAGAGGCATTAAATGACACTAGTGAATATACTAACTCAATAAACCTTGAAACTTCATAAAACACTTCACATGCCATGAAAGAAGAAGATTTCCATCCACAAATAGATGATAGAATGAAATAATCATGCTAAGGAAATAAGAGTTATTACTTATGAAAAATCAAACATTCCAAATGAAAACACTAGGAAAAATCATGGAAGAGGTAAAAATAAGTATTATTATTGATCAAATGGTATGAAAATGAGTAGAGATTCACCATATTCATGTGGAGTGTCAGTTATAATGGCCAAAATGGTTAGTTCTTATAGAACTTGAGAGAGAGAGAGAGGAGAAGAGAGAAGTCCAAGGATCACAAGAACAATATTCAAGCTGATAAAATTAGTTAATTTTGCATTAGAATAGGATGTGAGATGAATCATGTAAGGTTAGGAAGTACAAGTATCCATACAAGGCATACAACTCTTGTAAATTGACATAAAACTCCTTATTCTGGCTCAAAAAATTGCCTCCATTATTTGAACTTATTTTATCATCCCAAAACTAATTAAGGATAATTATAATGATTGAAATTAAATATAAGTATTTTATACATTCATCTCCATGCATTGGTTGTAGTCTTGATCATCTAGAACCTTTCCAAAATGAGTTATCATCATCTACAGTCTAAAAAAGTCCTCTTTCATGGACCCTGCACACTTAGCTTCAAATTTGTCTTAAATTTTCCATGAAAAACCATGGGAGGTAGTTTATGACTTTTAAAGATCCTCCATGTCCTTATAATCATTAGACACACCTTAAAATCACTTCCACTTAGATTTTTCACACCTCTCACTAGCTTGGTCATTATGCCAACTTTAACTAGTTGAGATGAGAGCTCTAGTTTGGACACTTAGGAGTTTTCATGAATAATTAAATGGAAATGATGGGTTATCCCAAGTAAAAATAATTCTTCAAAAGTTGGTTTCATCTTTAGACTCCTCTTAGAATCTACCAAACACACTAAATAGTAAAAAGTACTCCATTTTTCACCCCATCCATACAATTTAATACAAATCAATAGGGTGGGGAGGATCCTGAGAGAGTCCTATGAAATTTAAAATCACTATTATATGAAAAATATTCCATTTTATTATATTTCCATCCTCATTTTATCCATTAGGTCTTGACTCAGGGTTTATAAGGGTTTTAGGTAGTTTTTATCCTTAAGGTTTGTTCACAAAGTTTTGACATTGAAATTTTAGAAAAATTCCACTAATGTGATTTTTAGGAATCCCACTAACTTTCCCAAACTCCTCTAGCCTCCAAGAAAATCCTCTAAGAAGACATGAGCACTTAAACTTAGCGTATCAATCTCTCTCTCCATTCCAACAGGATTGAGTTATTCTTGAGCCCAAAAGTGGCTTATTTGTGGTTTAATTTACATATAAATATCTTTAATATATCTTATATTACCTCAAAAACATTTCCCAGTAGGTTTTAATGCTCATCTCATGATAGAAGTGAAAATGGTTCTCCATTTGACCTTAGTCGTAATCATGCCCAATGGGTTTGCTTGCAACCCTTGGTGTCTTAAACCTTCTTGTTGGGATTATTATAAATTTAATAGATTTAAAACCTCTGTTATGCTTCCACAAACATATCCAAATGGATTATAAATATCACCAATTTCTATAAGTGAAAGTGACATTTTATTTGAATCTAGTTCTAAACCTTGCCTAGTGAGCCTATCTGCACTTTTTAAGGGTCTAGACTTTTTTTTAATTATTACTCTATCTATTATTTGTTATTAATTATGGTTTATATTTCCCTCATATTTAAATACCTTTTTTAAGGATCTACTTATATTTTTTTTTACTCCTCTTACCCATCTTTCCAAACCTACCAGTTTAAGCTTAAGGGAAAGTGCCCTCTATTTGAGACAAAATAGAGGGAACTTCCCCTATTCTCTCAAATAGTTTGGATGTTTTATGGGATTAATCATGTTGAAAGGAATTAATACAAAAAAATCCATCCTTATATTATGTCATTTTAACCCCAAATCTCTCCAAAACTGAAAACATAATCCTTTTATGATAGATTGTGTACATGATTCAAGGAATAGACTATATGATGCATCATTGGAAACCTTAATCTATTATATACCAATTATGATGGTTTTATTAGGATAATATGATTATTATTAAGGTGTTATAACCTTTAATAATCCCTCTAAATCTCCACATATTTCCATTTATACACTTGACCAATCAAAACTGTATGTCAAACCCTGACTATGTTTTTTGCCTTGGGGTGATGCCTGTAGGTGTGTGTGTAGTTAGAGATTGAATTGATGTTAAAAAGACCTTATTAAGACATAAAATACCATTTTATAATGAATTATATTAATTTTTATCATTTTAATTCCATCTTCACACCAAAAACACTGCCTTCCCTACTCACTATTTGTCACAGTCATTTACAATGGCTATAAGTGCTCATAAGGTCCTAAGGGGTCTATATAGGTTTATTTACATTGTTTAGAGATCATGGAGGAGATAATGATATTAATGTAATTTTTAAAAAGATATTTCATCTTTTCAAACTTACTTTTACCCTTCATATACACTTTTAAATCATCAAACTGAGTTCTCTCCACCTTTTGATTGTGATATCCTATTTCCTCAATTCTTATAGGTATGCATTACCTATTTGGACTTTAGTTATGATATATTAAGACTTAAATTTAATATTTATAGCAATTTATAGCTTTAATTCACCTTGTATTCACCTTATATGGGTTAAAACACCATAAAAACACCCTACCTAAGTCACTAATTGCCTTCCCAGTTGTAGGTGCCTATTTCTTATAAAGGGACACATGTAGGTGTCTAAGGGGCCTAAAACACTAAATATCACCCTATCCTAATGATATATATGTAAATTGTGTTATATTTAACTCAATAATTCCATAAGAAAAGGTAATTATGCCTCATTATCACCTTGAAGTGTTAAGGTCACCTTGTACCTTCAAAACCTGTAGGTACTACTATTTGGTTTTAGTGGTTTTAGGGGCATCTTTATGTCTCCTAACAACTATTTTACACTAAATTTATTGAATTTATTATTTATAAATTTAATATAATATCTAGAGACTAAAATGTGTGATAATTTAGATGCATTAAAATTATTTTAAACCATGTCATATGATGTCCACGAAAATGCCTTGGATTTATGTTTTCACAGTTTAGGAATTTGGTCTCAAAACTCAGTCATCATCATTTAAAGTTGATCCCTATCTTAATATACCAATATAAAATTATTAAAATGTCTACCATGCTCTTATAAACATTTTATTATTATAAATATGGTTCCAATATGTGACTAAAATTTTCATATGACACCTAAACCCTCTGGTAAGCCACTAGTAGATGAACATTTTCGTATCTATAGGCAGTGAATGCAAACTTAGATAGTCAAAAAGATATGTGCTCTTGTGATAAATTTTAGGAATTTTACAATTTTTCCAATGAACTTATAAGGCTCCAAAATTTTTGTATCAATTTTAAAATCTCTTTTTCCATCGTGATGTTATCAAAGATAGACCCCTATATGTGGACTTAGGCTGTATGCAAGTAGTGAACCTGAAATGATTCATAGACCAAAGGGACTTTATTCATAATCAATTTATCTTTTCAAAAAAGTATAAAAATGAAACATAATTATATCTTAGGTTTTGGTAAAAATACATACATCTCAATTTTGATGTTTTCACTTCTTACAGGCACATGTAGGTGCATATTTCTATCATATGGTTGTGTATGTGATTGAGGTACTAGCATAATCCTTTCTTATGAAAATTGAAGGTTATTACTTGATGTTAATTATGTGATAGTATGTTATACATAATTATACTTCAAAAAAACCTCCATGGACATGATAAATGGGTTCTACACACATGCCCCAACATGGCTACAAGTGAAATTGAGCAAAGAGTTGGTTGTGAGCATAAAAAGACTAAAAACTTGATCCAAGCATGATGTTATGGTAATAAACATGAATCAAAGATGATAAATATGTAATTTATACATGTTAAAAAATCATATCATGTTTTTATGAGGCTTCCTTAGAGAACCAAACATTTTGTTAACAAGGATCTTTGACTGAAACCTTACATGGTGACACCTTCCTACAACATGATATAACATGCCCATAAAAACACCATTAAAAATTAAAATGAAAAAGGAAATAGTTTTATAAGAGATAACACATAATTTTGAGTCAAAATCACTAATTAGTTTGTTTGGACTTGCCCAAAATGGAGTAAATACTATAGGGTGCATGAAACAATAAGTAGAAAAGCATAGCCAAATTCATGAGGATATTTAATAAATCATAGTCCACAATTTTTTAATTTTTTTTAATTTAATTGAAGGTATATGAGTTCAATATCACTTCCTAAAAGCATTTGACCTGAAACCTCTTCAGCTATCTGTATTAAGCACAAACCTATTGGTCACTTTTGCATGTCTACAAAGGCAAAGAAGGAGAAAAATGATTTTGGAAAAAAAATGGAACTTATAGAGAATTTAAATAATTTATATGAGTTTTATTAATATTAAGAGGCATTACATGACCTTACCCCATGTGTAACAATTCCCCATGGGCCGTACAAGTGCCAAACTCACCTTTTTTAGTTGATTAATTGATCTTCATTTAGATAATCTATAATATTATAATTTAAATGACATTATTTATAGGTAATTTGACCTATTTTAATTTTTAAATTAAAATAAGACACCTATACACACCTTGTTAACCATGCCACTTGCATTTATGACCCTTAAAAATAGATTAATATGACTAAGACCAAGGCTAATATATCATTAAATAACATAAAATGAAATATAATACACCCCATGACAAGATATTATACCCATTAAAACATATAAAAGTCAATTTTTTACCTATAAGGGCCCCAATTTGAACTATAGGGTCAAATTTGGTCAACAAATTGGTGACTTAGGGGTAGTATGTTTGCTATGCTAACTAGACCCATAGCCTTATCAGTCCATTAGGCTTAAGGAGTCATATGAAGTATGAGACATACAAATATTATTTTATTAAGACAATACCAATGACTACATTAACCACACAAAGCAAAAGACACAAACAAAGCAAAAGAAAACACACATGTGCTTCATGAGCACTTATGAAACACACACACCAAACTAAACATATTGAATCAAACACTAACTAACCTAAGATGAAAATTAACTCTTATATCAAATGATAATTTTTAAACCCTTCTTGATTCATGACATGAAGGATATAGTGAGACATGTATCCTTTTGTCCTTTAGCATTGATGTCTACAACTATTTCATGATGTTTACCAACTTCATTGGCATGATGTTCAATGAGAACCAAGTAGTTTCAAACAAGTTGGCTTGGAAATTAACTCTTATTTCATACAAGCAGCCTCAAAATTCTCATATGGATCCTCAATTACAACTTCCAATGGTGATTCATAGGGGTAACCTTCTTACTTTCCATAGTGCTCTCAATAGGATTAGTTTTTCTCTCAGCTGCAAGTTCTTCTAGATCATTAAGGAGATTTACATACTCTTCCCAATATTGGTCATTATCCTCTAAATAATACTCTTTATTCACCTTTTATTTTAATTGACCCTCAACTTGGTAAATCTCTTCAATCTCTTGAAATAAATTCATTTATAACTACCAATCATCTTTGTCCTCTTTATCATCTGTAATCACTACCTCTTCAATAGACTCTTCTTGATGTATGAGTTCATCAAAATAGTTGTATTCAAGCTCAAATTAATATGAGGGTGATTCAAAATCAGGTTAAGGTATTGGATCATCTTCAATAATAACTTCCACCTTGGTCTCAAGAGATTCTTCTAAGATTGCCACCTCTTTGGGGATGACTTAAAATTGTTCTCCATCCTTAAGAGCACATTCATATTCAAGCTAGAGGTAATGATATACAAAATTTTGACCAGATGTAGAGTCTTATTCAAGGGTTTTAATATCTTCCATCTTCTTCTCCTTCTTAGTGATGCCAAGACTAGGCATCTTGAACTCATGTGACTTAGCCCAATGAGGCTACCAAAGAGGTATGTTTTCCTCAACCAAGAGTTCTAAATTATTATTAACCAGCTACTCTTCTTTAGGTTACCATACCATATTTCCATCAATTCAAATACTGATAGGGTGAGGAAAAGATGAACTAGTTGGTGGAGGTGGAACATAGAACTCAAAATCAGATTGAGAGTAAAAAGTAGGGGATTCTTTTGGGAGCTCTTGAGGAAGGGGAGGTAGACCTTGGGATAAAATATCTTGGTTTTCTTCTTTACATTTTAAAATAAATTAGTTTTAATCTGATTAGGCTTGATAATTCTCTTGAGTAAGGGTATATGGGGTTTGTTTAGGCATATGCTCTTCTTTTGGGTCTAAATCTTCCATGACACCTTGGCTTAGCAGTTTCATCCTTGACTCTAACTCTTCAATTTTTTTTGGCTATGTTATCTTGGAAAAGTATTTATTTAATCTCATATGAATATTCACGAGTATGAGGATTACAAGAGGTCTAACATGGAATACAATAGGTCTCTTGAGTAATGGTGGTAGGGGTTTGTATAAGATCAATCTCTTTCTCAAATTCACACTCTTTATCAAGACTTTTCTCCTCTTTCTTTCCCCATAAATCTACTATCTTATTATATCTTAGGATGTTAGGATTAGTAATATTTTATTGAGGTGTTTATGCACTTTTAGGAGTGGAAGAATTATTTAAAAAACTTATAATATCCTTAGGCTTGGATTCTCCACCTTGTCTCCAACTTGGAATCTCATATCTAGAGGTTTTCTCTTGAGGTGGGGGTGTAATGGTTGAGGGTAATAAAATTTTAGATTCCACTTATTTTACTAATGAGATGGACTAATTCACCTACATGTTGGCCAATTCAAATTCCTATCAAGATTTGCTTCAAACACAAGGATTGTCTCTTCAAATCTCTCTTGTAGTTGATTGGGGAAAGATGACTTTGATAAGCTTGATTGGGCTCATGAGTAGGGTTGAAGTAGGATTGATAACAATGTTGGGGAAGTGGATATGAAGGATGATAGGTTTGGTGAGGTTGGTTCTCATGAATTTTTATCCTATCTTTCAAAGATGAAACTAGGCCACTCACATCTAGAATGTCACTGTGAGCCTTTGACAATTGGCTCTCTCAATAGGTGCCCACTATCTTTTGACCAAATCTAATGCATCTCTCACCTAATTAATGAAATGACTAGGAAAATCTTGACCATGTCCCCTTAGTGTATCAATATCTAACATTTACTTCTCATACCCCAAAAATTTTTACTTAAAGGTGGGAATAGATGGAGTTGAGAAGTGGCTAGGTTGACTAAGAAAATCAAGATATTGAGGAGGCTAGTTATATGACTGATAAGGGTCATGTTTGAGTTGATAGGAGTCATAAAAAGACTAGTAAAAATCACACTAAGGATGATAGGAATCATACAAATGCTAATTAGGAATGCCATAAGATGGAGATACCTCACTAGCTTGTGTTAAACAAAACACCAAAATTAGCCATGAAACATCAATGGGAAGAAAAAAAACAAATACACATTACCAAAAATATTCAAAAGGAAAACCTGGGTTGCTTGACCAGTTGATATAACTTTGGAGTTACCATTGATTATTAGATAGATGCCTTTAAAGACTGATGTGTTGATGGAGAACACTAAAAATCCTTTAAATTCTTAGACTAAGAGTCCCATAAGGCATGCCAAAAAATATTTACACTTGAATTTGTACCCTTTTAAGAGATGTCCCAGCTCTCCTCATCCAAGTAGCACAATTGAAATAAGGCTAGGCTTGTGGGTAGTATAATGATGAGGTGCATATCTAGGTAGGGATGGATCCCTTGATGTACCACTTTGGATCACTACTACACCTAAAATTTAGGGGGGAAAAGGGAGAGAAAAAATTAAAAGTAAACTATCCTAAGGGGGTGATACGCAAAATAAGTTTATGACTTCCAACTAGCTGCATGTTACACATGAAACCAAGAGACTAACCAAACATACACTTCTCCAATCTACATCAATGTTACATTATGAGGTTATGGGTGAATGTTTAGGATATGAGGACTAGATAAGAGGCCTTTAATCACACTAGTGAATATACTAACTCACTCAACCTTGACACTTCCTAGAACATTTCACATGCCATGCAAGAAGAAGCTTTCCAACTACAAATTGATGATACAATGAAATAATCATGCTAAGGAAACAAGAGTTATCACTTATGAAAAATCAAACATTCCAAATGAAAACACTATTAAAAATAATGGAAGAGGTAAAAATCAGTATTATTATTAATCAAATGGTATGCAAATGAGTATGGCTTCACCATATTTGTGTGGAGCGTCAGTTATAATGGCCAAAATGGTTAGTTCTTATAGAACTTGAGAGAGAGAGAGGAGAAGAGAGAAGTCCAAGGGTCACGAGGACAATTTTCAAGCTAATAAAATTAGTTAATTTTTCATGAGAATAGGATGTGAGATTAATCATGTAATTTTAAGAAGTACAAGTATCCATATAAGGCATGCAACTCTTGAAAATTGACATAAAACTCCTTATTCTAGATTAGAAAATTGCCTTCATGATTTGAACTTATTTGAACGTCCCAAAAATTATTAAGGACAAATATTATTATTGGAATGAAGGGAAAGGATTTTATACATTACTAAGGTCAAATCATCTAGAACGTTTCCAAAATGAACTTTCATCATATGCAGTATAAAAAAATCATCTTTCATGGACCTTGGACACTTAGCTTAAAATTTGGCTTCAATTTTCCATGAAAACCCATGGGATGGATTTTATTAAATTTTTAAATATCCTCCGTGGCCTTAGAATCATCAGACACACCTTAAAATAAATTCCACTTGGATTTTTCACACCTCTCACTAGCTTGGTCATTATACCAACTTTGAATAGCTGAGATGAGAGCTCTAGTTTGGACACTTAGGAGTTTTTATGAAAAATTAAATGAAAATTAGTGGTTATCCCAAGTCAAAATACTTCTCCAAAAATTTCTTTCATCTTTAGACTCCTCTTATAACCTTAAAAACACACTAAATAGTTAAAATTACCCTATTTTCACCCCATCCATACAATTTCATACAACTCAAAAGGTTGGGGAGGATCTTGAGAGAGTCTTATGAAAGTTACAATCACTATTTATATAAAAACTATTCCATTTTATTATCTTTCCATCCTCATTTTCTCCATTAGGTCTTGATTGAGGGTTTGTAAGGGTTTTAGGTAGTTTTCATCCTTAAGGGTTGTTCATAAAGTTATGTAATTTAATTTGTAGAAAAATTACACTAATGATATTTTAATTACCCCCAATAACTTTCCCAAAATTCTCTAGCCTCCATGAAAATCTTCTAATAATATATGAGCACTTTAACTTAGCTTATCGATCTCTTCTCTCCATTCCAACAAGATTGAGTTATTCTTGAGCTCAAAAATGGCTTCCTTGTGGTTTATTTTGCATATAAATTTTAATATATCTTATATGACCTAAATAAAATTTCCCAATGGGTTGGAATTCTCATTTCATGATAGAAGTGAAAATGGTTCTCCATTTGACCTTAGGCCTAACCATGCCCAATAGGTTTGCCTGCAACCCTTGGTGTTTTAGACCTCTTTATTGGGATTATTTTCCATTTAAAAAATTTAAAACATATGTTATTATTCCATAAAAAATTCCAAATGGATTATAAATATCACCAATATCTATAAGTGAAATTGACATCTGATTTGAATCTAGTTCTAAACCTTGCTTAGTGAGCCTATCTACACTTTTGAGGGTCTAGACATTTTTTTTGGTATTCCTCCCTCTATGATTGGTTATTAATTATGGTTTATATTTAAATCATATTTAAATACATTTTTTAAGTATATACTTAGATTTTGTTTTACTCCTCTTACCCATCTTTCCAAACCTACCAGTTTAAGCTTAAGGGAAAGTACCCTCTATTTGAGATAAAATAGAGGGCACTTCCCCTATTCTCTCAAATATTTTAGATGTTGTATGGGATTAATCAGGTTTTAAGGAATTATCACACAAAAATAAATCCTTATATTATGTCATTTGAACCTGAAAGCTCTCCAAAACCCAAAACATAATCCTTTTATGATAGACTGTGTACATGATTCAAGGAATAGACTGTATGATGCATCATTGGACCCCTTCCTTTATTATATACCAGTTATTATGGTGTTATTAGGATATTATGATTATTATTAAGGTGTTATAACCTTAAATAGTCCCTCTAAACCTCCACATATTTCCATTTATACACTTGACCAATCAAGACTGTATGTCAAACCTTGACTGTGGTTTTTGCCTTGGGGTGATGCTTATAGGTGTGTCTATAGTTGGAGCTTGACATGATGTTACAAAAAACTTATTAATACATGAAAATACCATTTTATAATGAGTTTTATCAATTTTTATCATGTTCATTCCATCTTCACACCAAGAACACTGCCTTCCCTACTCACTATTTGTCATAGTCATTTACAATGGTTGTAGGTGCTCATATGGTCTTAATGGGTATGTATAGGATTTTTTACATTTTTTATAGATTTGAGGTGATAATGATATTAATTTAGGTATTCAAAATAAATTTCATAATTACAACCTTTATTTTTCCCTTCATATTCACTTTAAAATCATCAAACTGAGTTCTCCTTGCCTTTTGACTGTGATATCCTATTTCCTTAATTCTTGTAGGTATGAATTACCTATTTGGAATTTAGTTATGATATATAAAGACTTAAATTTAATATTTATAGTCACATAAAACTTTAATTCACATTTTTTTCACTTTTGATGGGTTAAAACACCATCAAAACACCTTACCTAAGTCACTAATTGCCTTCCCAGCTGTAGGTGCCTATTTCTTATAAAGGGATACTTATAGGTGTCTAAGGGACCTAAAACACTATATATCACCCTATAATTTTTATATATATTTAAATTTGTGTATATTTAACTCAATAATTACATTTAAAATAAGTATGAGTCATCATCACATTGAAGTGTTAAGGTCACCTTGTACCTTCAAAACCTGTAGATACTACTATTTGGTTTTAGTGGTTTCATGGGCATCTTTATGTCTCCTAGCAACTATTTTCCACTAAATTTATTGACTTAATTATTTTTAAATTTCATATAATATATAGATAATACAATGTGTGATAATTTATAGGAATTTTAATTATTTTAAACCATGTCATATGACCTCCACTAAAATGCCCTGGATCTCTATTTTCACAGTTTAGGAATTTGGTCTCAAAACTCAGTCATCATCATTTGAGGTTGATCCCTATCTCAATATACCAATATAACATCATTAACATTTCTAAAATTCTCCCCTAAAAATTTTAGGATTCCAAATAGGGTTACAATATGTGTCTTAACATTTCATATGACACCTAAACTCTCTGGTAAGCCACCTGTAGATGAGCATTTTCCTATATATAGATAATGAATGAAAAATTAGATAGTTAGCAAGATATGTGATCTTATGATAAATTTTAGGCCTTATTAAATTTTTAAAATTAACTTTAAAGACTCCAAAATACTTTTATCAACTATCAAATCTCTTTTTCCATCATGATGTTGTCAAAGATAGACCCCTATATGTGGACTTAGGCTATATGCAAGCAGTGAACCTAAAATGATTCATGAAATAAAAGGATTGGATTCAAAATCAATTGATATTTTCACCAAAGTATAAACATGAAACATCATGATATATTAGGTGTTGATACAAATACATACATCTCACTTTTGATGTTTTCACTTCCTATAGGCACATATAGGTGCATATTTCTATCATATGGCTGTGTATGTGACTAAGGTAATATAACAATACTTTATTATGCCAAATGAAGATTAATATTTTATTTTAATAAATTTATAGTATTTTAAACATAATTATACTTCCAAAAAACCTCCATGGACATGCTAAATAGGTTCTACACATGTGCTCCAACATGGTTGCAAGTGAAATTGAGGAAAGAGTTGGCTGTGAGCATAACAAAAATAAAAAATTGATCCAATAATGATGTTATGAGACTATAAATGAAGGTAAAATTATAAATATGGAATTTATACATGGAAAAAATAACATCACATTCCTATAAGGGCTCCTCAAAGAACCAAACATTCTGCAAATAATGATCTTTGACTGAAACCTCACATGGTGACACCTTCCTACAACATGAGATAAATTGCCTATAAAAACACCATAAAAATGGAAATAAACATTTATATAATCTAGTAAGGGATCCCACATCTCTTAGAGTCAACATATCTAACTAGTTTGTATGGACTTGACCAAAATGAATCAAAATCTATAGGGTGCATGAAATAACAAGCATAAAATCACATTCAACTTCATGAGGATGGTTATTAAATTAAAGGTCACCATTTAAAAAAATATTTTTATATAAATTAATTTATTTGAGTTTAATATCACCTACCAAAATAATTTGACTTGAAACCTCTTCAACCGTCTGTACTAAGCATAAACCTGCTGGTCACTTCTACATGTCTAGAAAGGCAAAGAAGGAGGATAATGGTTTTGGATAAAAAATGAAACTTATAGAGAATTTTAATTATTTTTATGAGTTTGAGGAAGATTAAGAGTCATTTCATGACCCTACCCCATGTGGCACACTTCCCCATGGGTCGTACAAGTGCCAAACTCACTTTTTTTAGTTGATTACTTGATTTTTAGTTAGATAACCTATAAGATTTTGATTAAAATGATAGTAATGATAGGTAATATGACCTATTAGACCTTTTAATGGAAAATAAGACACTTAGACACCTTGAAAACCATGCCACTTGCATTTATGACCCCTAAAAGCCCACTAAATGATCCAAAATGATAAATAGATTAATATGACTAAGACCAAGGCTAATATAACATTAAATAAAATCAAATGAACTATAATACACCCCATGCCAAGATATTAGACTGAAAAAAACATATAAAAGTTGGGTTTTTACCTATAGGGGCCCCAACTTGGCCTGTAGGGTCAAATTTGTTCAACAACTACCAAAGAGAGTTAGATTCTTCACAACTCAAACAAAGAGAAGACATGAAAATGATTAAGGAAATGAAACACATACTAAATCACATTAAGTTATAATGTTTTTTTTAGTCTATCTTTTGGTTTATGCCTTAAATTTTAAGAATGTGTGATAGAATTTAGCTTGTAGAATAGGTACTAGAAAAGAAATCTATGGGTAGTTTTAGGTTCTTTAGGCTCTCTAAGATCTATGTTTGAAATTAGTACATGGATTGATATTGGGGCCTACCCCCTCACTTCACACACCACAAAAATAAGTGTGTAAAGTCCTTATCTAAGATATACCAATTTCTATATTTTATATTCAACTAGAGGGCTAAGTTGGTTTTCCCCTTGGTAATGATGTCCATGTAGGATAGCCAAGAAAGGTAAGGTGACAACTAGGTGATGAAATCCCAGTAAGGCTTATGTTAATTATTATGATGTTTAGTTATGTTTTGGGGTCTGATTTTGTGTGTGTGACAAGAGTGATGCTATGATAAATTTACTTGCTTTAAAGTTGAGCTATGTGAACTAAACATGTAAGCAGGTAATGTATGTAGTCAATTTTAAGCCTAAAAGAAATTTTAATTTTGTTTATGAGCATAGAATAAGGAGAAGAGTATCTAGATGTAACTAGGTCCCATTGGATGTGCCAAAATATTTCACCAAAATTTTGCTTATTTCTCAAGAAGAAAGAGTAAAACTTGAAAGAAGGGTAAGGTTAATAAAACCTAGATTTGGTTTGCACTCTATGATCCAAAAAGTTGTAGATGCTTCTCTTTAGCTTGGGAGGAATGACATGTAGATAAAAAGCACTCAAATAAGATGGTTGATTAGTTAGGTATAAGGGTGGATTGCCTAGCAAGGTAGATCTAAAAAGTACATAACTCCCTTAGAGGTTGTCAATCCACCTTTTAAGATAAGTTAATGTTGATAAAGTTATTGATAAGAGAGGTTGCATAAAATAAATGAAATTACTTAAGAAAATTAAATAAATACTTTTCAAAATAAATTCTTATTTTAACAACATATCATTAATGTTAAATGCTAAATTGTCAAAAGTAGGTTCAGGTGTGGTCATGTTATTGTTCTTAGGTCTATATGGTGACAAAGGTCAAGAAAATAGGGTTTTGGTTAAGGTTGGTTGTTGATAAATTATTTTTAATCTGGTTAAAATTATTTACATAGTGACCATCAGTGGTTAGGGTGATCATCAATGGTTATGGTGATCATCAGTGATCAGGGTGGCTGTTGGTGGTTAGGGTGATCATCGACAGTCAGGGTGACCATCAGTGATTATTGTGGATTTGGAAAATTTATTAGTTTTGGCCATAATAAATTATGGGTTGGTTAAAAAAGGTTTTATAAGTTGTTAGAGGTTGGTTAATGGTCATGAGAGAAATAGAGATCTTCATAGGTATCAAGTGAAAAGGTCTGGTACTCAGGTGGTTGAGTATGGTCAGAGGGTGTTCAAGTGGAAGAGGTAATTTATGGAGTTATAGAACTATTGAAAATAAATAATTGAAACTTAAAATAATAAAAATATAATTACATTGTGATTAATAGTTGATGGCTTCAAGGATTCATAGAGTTAGGATGCTACAAGCTAGAAGAATACCTACATAAGAAGCTTTGATATCTTACCCAAAAACTTTTGATGATGATTGTTGATACTGATCCATTTTTCACCTTCTCTCCTCTTTTTATAGGATGGAAGGAGAGTTGAAATAATATGTTAACAAGAGGTTAAAAGTGGTTATTTATTTCTAGCATCAATATGCATTGATCTACACATGGAATAGATAACAAAAAATAGTATGAAAACTATATGTGAGCTAGAGTTTAAGTGTTCAGGTGGTGGAAAATTTACCATTAATGGTTAGGGTAACTATCAGTGATCGACAGGTTAAAGGTTAAGTTGGTCAAAAGGTTAATAAATTTGAATTAGTTTTATGGTTGAAAGGTTAGGGTTGGTACCTAGGGGGTCTAAGGGGTTAGTTCAACAATTAGAACTATTGTGTGTGGCTTTCTAGTGTCTACACCTATGTTTTTAAGATCTTAACAAATTGTTCTTAGTTAAACTTTTAGTTCTTACTCGAAGAAAAATTATCTCACTATCACTAAATATTTGTAATAACTTAATTCATCTTTCTTTCTCTAGCTAAATGCCTTGAATCAAAGACTCATATTCAACTACATCATTTGTGCAGTTGAACTGAAGTATGAAAGAATAGAAATAACTCTCTTTTTATGAAGAGATCAAGATAATCCCTACACCTACACCAATTTTATTTCTCAATCCATTTAAGAACAACTATCACATCCCTTATAAATTTTTAGTTGGCTTTACTAAGTTTAAGGCAATTGTATCATTTTTGTACCTAACCCTATTTCCTGTAAATAGTCATAAGGATAAAATTGAAGGGATGATACCCATTCATCTAATGAGTGTTTGGAATATCTTCTATAGGTTTTGTAACTTTATGAGCCTTTTTATTCATAATCCCATAATGTACAATTAATATCTATGGGGATATGATTGTATGGTTTAATATGATATTTTGTGATTGCCTTAGATCTTATTATTACTCTAGTATCATATCTCATCCTAAGAAACATGTGAGACCAATCCATAGATAGATATGCTCCCATATTTGTAATAAAATCTCATGAAGGAAAAATAATTAAGGGAAAATATCTATAACTAATATGTCCTAAGATATTGACAATCTTGGATAAGTATGGATAGTGATATTCAACCCTTTTATTATTCATACTATCTGAATTACAGTCCCATCTAATTGAACAACTCCTTTATTAATAGGTGTATATTTTATGCCAAGGGAATCAACTAATTTCTTGGGCATCATTGAACTACTAGACCCTAAATCTACCATTCAATTATGAATAATATGATTCCCTAATATAAGTGAAAGATAGAAAGGGTGGAGGATTACCACTTTTGTTCATTTTAGTGTTAGTTTGTGGTTAACATAAATTAATTGTAGCATTAGGCCCCTTGGCTAGAACCTTGTTTTTTATTTGTAAATTATTCAAAGCCTCCAATAGAAAATCCATTTACATGAGAATGGATAGTGCTTCCTGCATGGTAACATTCATATTGGTCTTCTTAATTTAATTAACAATGCTGAAAGGAATATTACCAACCTTTGCTAGTGATTTTATAGGAACTATGTCTTCTTTTAAAAGATTTGGGTTTGGCACCTTTGCCTTGGGATATCTTATAGGTAAAAAGGGTGGAATTTATACTTATTTCTTGTATACTCTAGTATAACTTTGGAAGTTTTATCTTATTCCATCCTAGGGGCTGATCACTCTCTATTGATATTTTCTTTGAACATGTGTTCACTACCACTAGACCTCCACCATTAAAAAAATGCATCTTCCTAATTTAAACCATAAAATTCATCCTCTTGATAATTTAGAAGAGTTTCCTCACCTTGAGTAGGTTCTTCTGTATCTAATTTTTAGGATATAGATTCTTTTTATTGTCCTTGTGTAGTTGATATGCATTACACCATCAAGGCTTGACTAATAACACCATTACAACAAGTGTTCTGATTATGTGGCTATGAAAAATGATAACACCACTCATATTCTTGAGCCAGATTGTTTTGAATAAGTAAAATAGATTTAGAATCACATGGTGTAAAAATAACATGGATGTTTGGAGGTCTTGCTTGCATACCTTGACCCTGTGGCTATGAATTTCTTTGATATGGTTGCCTATATCCTTGGTAAGGTTGCCTATTATATTGGTATGATGGGTTAGACTATTGTAAAAGGCTTGTAATTTTGGAATTTCTACATCTTCATTTCTATTAAATCAATTCCAAATCTCTTGAATAGAGATTTGACCTCATATAAATCATCTGTAGGTGTGGGAGTTAAAGTTGGTGCTTTGCTTGTAGTGGAAATTGGAGCAATTTTAGGTAGTAGAATAGGAGGTATTTTTGGAAATAGAGGCATTGGTGGCCTTGGTGAAAATTTTCCTACTTTTAGTAAACACTTTTATGCCCTTATTATAATTTGATAGGCATTGGGAAGTGTGGTGCCACCCATTGACTGAATCATAATAGCTATATCACTATTTAAGGATCTCAAGTAATATGAGAAAGCATTGCTTGGAGTTGACTTAACCAATACTAGAATTCTATTCCATGTCTTCTAGAAATGGAAATTGAAATTAGTCATGTTCTCACAAGGAGCTCATTGAATAACAATTAACTATTCAACTAGGGAAAGGTGGTCACTCTTGTCTTCAAATTGGGTACATAGTGTAGTGCTTAAATCATCCCAAACTCAGATTGAAGTCAGAGCAAGCCCTTTGTAACATTTTAAGACTTTACCTTTGAAATAGGAGACCAAAAGTCTAATTAAAACATTGTCTTGTACCATGTTATGGATTGAACATAGATTGTCAATATCTTGTATGTGTTCCATTGGGGTGGTGGAAGTTTCACCAATAAAATATGGTAGGGTTTTTAAATATTAGGTAGGTATATCATCATATTAGGCCAATAGGAGTGGGATGCCTCCATTAAAAGCTATGAAATTCATATTTATAGCCATTATGTGAGGTATGAAACTGATTGGAGTAACTGGAGGAGATGAAAATAAGATTGTAGGATATACTCTAGGGGTAGGTATGACTAATTTTGATATCTTTTTAGAAGGAAATGACAATTCTAAAAAATCATCTCTCTCTTTCCTTTAGTAGATGATCTTTTTTGTTTGCTTGGTATAAGTAAACTTTGAAATTATAAGTCTATAGGCTAGTGGAGTCACTAGGTTCTTTTGAAATTTGTATAAATCTCATACAATGCTCATTGAGAATAACACCAATATCATTGTAACTTTCATGGTCCACCAAGCGTGCTATAAACTATTATTTTAATCTAACAATCTTCTGAATATTGGCAAATTACAAAATGCAGTCAGAGTTATAAATTTCACTAGAATGGAAGCTTAGTGTATTATGGGAGGTGGAGCTTAGGAAGAAGTTTAAATTTTTTCAAATTACAAATTGTATCCAGAGTTCAAGATTCCATAATACAAAGGGAAAATTGGTTTTTGGTCATTTCAAGAGCTTTTCTCAAAAAAATAAGGGGCCTCCCTTAGGGTGTTTGATGTCATGATATTTTTGGGGAAAAAATATCAATATATCTCAATAAAAACACTATCAAACCAACTCTAAAGGAATCCATTGACTATTTAGCATAGTTTAAGGTTATTGAAGATTCCTAGGTTTCATTTTCTCCAGTAAGATGTCTAATTCAACCATTTGAATGTTTTAACTTATTGAATACTTAGGTAAAGGATGATTAGGTATCAATATGTGGTATTAATTAGAGAAGATCAGTCCATATAAGGTCTCATAAAAAACATCTGATTCATAATGGATACACCAAACCATTTTCACCTTTTAATGAGCCTTGTCTCCCAAACTCAAAACTCCAAAAGACTGTAGCTACGTTTTAAAGTTGGTCATCAAGTTTAAAGGAAGATAAATAATAAAATTTGATTATAGGAGTAATTTTTGATGAGTAATGAAATGCATAAGGGCTTGAAGAATAGAATAACCTAATCACACAAGAAATGATCACCTACATGTCTATTTTAGGCCTGAGGTGTCACATTTGGTTTGTGTACAAACTTCTCAAAAGGATTTATATCTTGTGAAGTATATTATACACATTAAGGTTTCATGTAAATAATTTATCACACCCTAAATAAGGGATAAGATAACCAAATATGCTAAAGTATCTTAAGGTATACAGTCAAGACCCTAAATGATCACCTACAAGAAACTCAGTTTACTCTTAGCCCTAAAGAGAGAATACCATACATAATATAAGTTTGGAACTTAAATGGGTATATAAATTATTATAGATAATTGGAAGATAGAGGGAGCTAATGGGAAAGGTTAATATTATTGATAAAAAAACAAATCACAATGAACCTAAAAATACAACCCATAAACACCTATAGGATTTCCTAGTGACTCAAGGGGCATACAAACTAGAAAGAGGACCTACTTAGTTTGAGGGAAGAGAGGTCAGAAAGAGTGAAATAAAATATAAATGAATATATAAATATATATAATAATACTCATTTTATCCTCTCAATAAATGATAAAGAGTGGTAAGGTTGTAAGGCTTGTTTAGGCCTATTGAGTCTAGAGCCCCACACATAGGCCTATGTGTATGGTTATATAAGAGTGTTTGTTATATGTAAAGGGAGACCCAAGCATAAAAATGTGTTATATATATATATATATATATATATATATATATATATATATATATATATATTTAAGTAAATTTAATGAGGGTTAAAACCCCTTGTAATTGATAAAAGGAGGAAACATAGACTACTTAGGTCATTGGCATCAGCTGATTAGAGAACCTAATATAGGCCAATAATGGTCATATTAGGCCTAAAGAGGTGAAATTATAGAGATAGAAGTATAGGAAACTATGATAATATATAAATGATTTATTTTGAATGAAAAATATGTTCATAAGGATTTTAAGTCACTAAAATCACCTATAAGTGATTTGGTGCCTTGGAGATCAGTTTAGGCCTATAAGTTTTAAAATCCCATATAAGCCCTCAAACTTCCAACTCCAGTCTTATAGCAGGATGATTTCCTTAGGAATATGTAAGGATATATAAGGTTTTATAATGATTTTATAGGTCTTTAAATAAGTTTCATAGGCAATGGAAGACAAGGGAAGTGATAATTTGGCCTAATAGCCCTACTCGAGCTCTCTCATCATAGTCTACAAATTTAAGCTACAAGTTTGTATGATGATATCAAAAAAAATACATGGGGATATTTATATTAGGGGAAGTTGAGGACCCATATTCAATTACCATATATGTTTTAGAGATTTGGATTCATGGGGGAAGCTTTATGAATAATCCTTAAGACTCTAAGCATGTCCATACTACCTAATGGAAACCTGAGGGCAACCAACCTTTGATCAGATCTCACCAAAAAAGATGCATGGGACCAAGAGATATTAGGTAGATATTATGGGGCCTATGTAATAAATATTTATGGCCTTAATTTTACAATCTAGGGCCTGTAGTTTATGAACCATCATTAAGATGGTAGGCAACTCCAAACCCTCCAAAACCCTCATGGAGAACTTGATGGAAAAAAAGCTATTCTTGCTTACTCCAATGGCTATGAAACACAATGAAAACATAAGGATGACACCTTTAGGTCCTATGTGATCCTTGTGCACCAAGAATTTATCACATGTGAGGTAAAATGTGCAAGAAAATAGTTTATAATGTTTGGTTTGGGGACAATTTTCATGTATCTAGGGTATTTTTAAACTCATAAGTGAATTGGGAGGCCTCTTAGGCCCATGTAGAGATGAAAAGGCTTGAAAATTATCATTATTCAACCCCCATAGTGATACAAACAAGCCTAATGAGTAGACTTCAACTCAATTAAAGAGATAATGCTAATTTGTATTGAAAAGAGAGTGTTTCAGGCCTATTCACATAGTGACAGGACTCTCAAAGATAGAAACATCACTATAAAAACCTTTCCAAGCCATTATCAGACTCATCACCCACTTGAAATTATTTAAGTCTGAGACCTCTTGCTCATCAAGGTAGCTAATGCATTATATGGACTATAAATGGCATGAAGGGTGGCATTTAAGTGAGTGATGGACATGTTAAACCATGTAATTATCCTCCCAAAATAGTTACATGACCTCTTGATGCATGTTTAGGAGTAATGGACCAATTTAAGGAGCATGGTGTCTTTATGGGTTTAAATATGACCAGAAATATGCCATCCACCACACTTCTGTGCCGAAAAGGTCTCATTAAAGGCCACTATACCACCAAGGTAATTCATGGAGAGAGTGATGGGGTTGTTTCTACCCCTCATTCATGTTTGTAACTAATAATTAGATGAGTGATGGTAATTATATAATTTCCACTCCACTTATATTGCACATTCTTTCCCCCCTCTCTCTCATGTTCTATAAATTGGGCTTCAAAGGCCATTATAATGATCCCTCTATTAGGTATGAGAAATTTCTACCCATTTATATCTTGTAGCCTTGACCTAATGTAAGGATTGATTCATCCTTCTCCTTAATAGTCTTCTAGTGTGTTCATGCTTGTCTAATTTGTATAAGTGGTTGATATTTCTCCCTTTGTAGGTCTTTATCTCTCACTTAGATACTAGCGGATTGCCTTATACAGGTTACATGGTATGTGAAGATGATAATGCTTATGATAAAATTGGAGACTGATTGGTAGTGTCTTGAATTAGACCTCTCACTCATCACCCTCCAGTTATGTACATTTGATAATGCCTCCATGTGAAGCACTAATGTGAAGGAGTATTTTGGAGAGTGCGTGTTAGTAACTAGTCCTTTTTTTATCCACAAGTGTTGTTGAATGATATAGTAGAGGATACATAATATGTTGGTGCATCACCTCTTATATTTTAGAGTTTGATTTCATGTCCCTTATATCCCTTTTCATTGTCAAGACAAGTAGGTTTAGGTAGTAGTTGATATTAGATTATGCATCAGGGGAGCTATCCCTAAAACTAGAGATTTACCTTACCCATTAGGCTAACCACACCTATAGGTGATTCCATTGTATTAGCTAGATGAGGTAGGTATAAAACTCCTTTGCTTCAATGGTGTAGTATAGACTGATAACAAATCCCTAATATTGGGTGGATTTGAGAAACACAAAAAAAATAATCTAGTGGTAACAATAAAAAGTAATTATCAAATATGCATTGCCCTTAATATCATTTGATTTACCATAATAAACACAAAATAAAATATGAAGTAAGAAGTGATATGAAAAATGAAAACCTACATTGTTAAAAATTATCTTATGTGGGTAATAACAATGTATAATGATAAAATTTAAGAAAACTACCCTAGCTACATGTCTAACATAAATTATTTAGAGTGGTAGTGCAAGGCTTAATGCTAGAGTATATTTTCCTATCCTCTAAAAGTGATTTATTAGAAATGTTAGTATGTAATAGTTTAATATGTGTAAAAGGGTTTATAGGTGGTTGTGTATTAAGAAAAATGTGTGGTGCCTCCTTCAACCCATCCTCATTACAAATAATTACATGATTGAGATTGAGATTGGTAGTGAATGTCATTAGCTTTGTATTATTATATTGAAGTGTTGAAAGAATCATTGATTGCTTAGCTATAATAATAAAAATCATCATTTGTCCTTATTGAATCATTATTATAGAACTTTCATTATTTCCACTACCATTTTAGTTATTTTTAAAGTTTTTCATCAATATTTAAAAGCTTTTAAGAATATCTTGAAGGGAGAATAAACATGACCTCTACCCATTTCTATGTGATCATAAATGGTGGGAGTGTGTGTATTATGTCAAGATCCTATGTATTTTTCAAAACTTGTTTCTTATGGGTAAGAATAAAGGTTTAACACTAAGTTTTACATTTTTTTTAGTAGCCAAGAATCTAAATCTAGAATTGAAATTAAATGAAAGGATAACCTCTCAATTTTTCCCACTATAGATCTAAGAATATTTTTATAGAGAAAAGATGACATGTCTAATCTAGAAAAATAATTTTGTGTGTAGTTAAGACATTTCAATCTAAAATTTTCATTTAATTTGGCATGACCTTGACCCTGGACCAGGATATAGTTTTAAAAATAAAATCATGAATGGGAAGAATGTTATATTTGCATTGTTAATTATCATGAGCCCAAAATATACAAGTAAAATTAAGGGGGAAAGCTTAACCAACATAGATGAGGTTTTTATTCTTCTAAGTGTGAATGGTGTCTTGAATTATACCTCTCATTCATCACCCTACAGTTATGTACATTTGATAATGCCTCTATGAGAAGCACTAATGTGAAGGAGTATTTTGGAGAGTGTGTGTTAGTAGCTAGTCCTATTTTTGTCGACAAGTGTTTTTGAATGATTGAATGATATATTAGAGGATACATAATGTGTTTGTGCATCACCTCTTATAGTATAGAGTTTGATTTCATGTCCCTTATATCCCTTTTCATTGTCAAGACAAGTAGGTTTAGGTAGTAGTTGATATTAGATTATGCATCAGGGGAACTATCCCTAAAACTAGAGATTTACCTTACCCATTAGGCTAACCACACCTATAGGTGATTCCATTGTATTAGCTAGATGAGGTAGGTCTAAAAATCCTTTTATTCAATTATGTATTATAGACTGACAACAAAGCCCTAAAATTGGGTGGATTTGAGAAACACAAAAAAAAAAATCTAGTGGTAACAATAAAAGGTAATTATCAAATATGCATTGACCTTAATATCATTTGATTTACCATAATAACTAAAAAATAAAATATGAAGTAAGAAGTGATATGAAAAATGAAAACCTACATTGTTAAAAATTATCTTATTTGGGTAATAACAATGTATAATGATAACATTTAAGAAAACTACCCTAGCTACATGTTTAACATAAATTATTTAGAGTTATAGGGCAAGGCTTAATGCTAGAGTATATTTTCCTATCCTCTAAAAGTGATTTATTAGAAATGTTAGTATGTAATAGTTTAATATGTGTAAAAGGGTTTATAGGTGGTTGTGTATTAAGAAACGTGTGTGGTGCCTCCTTCAACCCACCCTCATTATAAATAATTACATGATTGAGATTGATATTGGTAGTGAATGTCATTAGAATTGTATTATTATATTGAAGTGTTAAAATAATAATTGATTGATTAGATATAATAATAAAAATAATCATTTGTCATTATTGAATCATTATTATAGAACTTTCATTATTTCCACTACCATTTTAGTTATTTTTAAAGTTTTTCATCAATATTTAAAAGCTTTTAAGAATATCTTGAAGGGAGCCTAAACATGACCTCTACCCATTTCTATGTGATCATAAATGGTGGGAGTGTGTGTATTATGTCAAGATCCTATGTATTTTTCAAATCTTGTTTTTTATGGGTAAGAATAAAGGTTTAACACTAAGTTTTACATTTTTTTTAGTAGCCAAGAGTCTAAATCTAGAATTGAAATTAAATGAAAGGATAACCTCTCAATTTTTCCCACTATAGATCTAAGAATATTTTTATAGAGAAAAGATGACATGTCTAATCTAGAAAAATAATTTTGTGTGTGGTTAAGACATTTCAATCTACAATTTTCATTTAATTTGGCATGACCTTGACCCTAGACCAACATATAGTTTTAAAAATAAAATCATGAATGGGAAGAATGTTATATTTGCATTATTAATTATCATGAGCCCAAAATATACAAGTAAAATTAAGGGGGCAAGCTTAACCAACATAGATGAGGTTTTTCTTCTTCTAAGGGTGAATGGTTCTTCCAATTCTAATCTAATTGAAATCTCCTTATGAATGCTTAATCTATAATATAATATGGGTAAATGTGAATTACAGTCTTTTGATAAACATACAAAAAATAATCTCAATGAAAAAGGGGGAAAATATGGGATAGAGCCTTATATTATATTCAAACATTGAATTTGGTTGCTAATGTAGATGGCACAAATTTTGGGGTGACATGGTGTATTTTAAGGTAGAAGGGGGACCTAGAGAAAATGCACAATGAAAAAAAAAGATTTTAGTTTGTGATTCATGAAGGGAGTCACCATTAGTGGGTGTTTCATTGAGGGGAGTCAACAATAATTTTGACGAAAAGAGCTGGCACTATCGCACACTAAGTTTTTACATGTTGGTTAAGCTCACTCTATTACATATTGCATACATAAATTTAATGTTTATCAAAAAACAATCTTGATCTGTTATAGATAAATATAGTCATTCACATGAAAATAAAATAGAATCATGTTATTCTTAATAAGATAATTGGACATGCATTGATGAGATGTGGGTGAGTTGGTAAAGTGTCTTGGTTATTCCAAGCACCACCCAAGTTCAAATCTTAGTTTGGTATCAGAGGTTGATTATGGCCAATCATTATTATTCTTGGACAAATTATGGTTGATCATTAGTATTATTGCAGTGATAGTGGCTGATTATTGGTATTCTTAGGTCGATTGTGGCCGTTCATTGGTAATCTTAGGCTAGGTTGTGGCCATTGATGGTATTCTTGGGCTAGTTTTGGTCATTCATTAGTATTCTTCTGGGGATCTAGGCCCCTAATTATGTCCCAGACTAGTTGAATATCTAATCAAAATACATTGGGACAAGGACCCTTAAACCTTGAGTATCAATAAGAAAAAGATAACTGGACATGAAAGATACATCACCCAAATGAAAGAGAAAAATGTTATGAAATGTCATGTAAAAACTAATTAATCCTCAAAAATCCCAAATTATGGAAATGTGAAAATATACTAAAATGGAGCTAAAGATACAAAACAAAATCATATTCATTCATTGATGTTAGTTTTTAACCCTAAAATCCATATTAAGGAAAATCTAGGGTTAAATGGGTAAAGATAGCCTAGGCCACACGGATGGTAAACTATCTCTAAAGTAGGCCAATTATTTTTAAAACTTAGATAAAATATATATTGAATTTATTATGCTGAGATGGTAAATATATAAAGTACATCTATGCTATATATTGCAATGATAAATAAAAAATATACTTATTTGGTTATGATACTAATAAATATATGGATTTGGAATAGGTAGAAAGTGGATTGGATCTAGATTTTGGAACAATTGCCTAATTCTAGAAATTTGACCTCTATAGCCACATACACTTATTTTGATTTGGGATGTGTTGGGACCAACATAAACCCATTCTTTTAAGATTGGGACTTGATAGAAACCCTTATTATAAAACATGGTAATTTTAATAAGACAAAGTCTTCCACAGAGTTTGAAGGTCATCGAAGTTGTTTAAAGATAGACTGGTTTGGCTTTGTTTTGTCTTAATCTGGACTAACATTGCTAATGAAGTTCATTTGACTATTATTTGCATGTTTCATGGCATACACCTCGAGAGTTGTATATTCCAAAACCTTAGCAAACCCTTGATTCAAATTTGAATAATGGTGATAACCAAATTGGTGGGAACCATTTTAAAACTCATTTGTAGACATAGATATAAAACACATATCTTAGGTTTACTCATGTTTTTTAACACAACTTGACTAAGAAACTTGATCCCCTTCACTATTTCCCCCTTTTCTAAGTTACTTATGGACTAACTAATGTTGTCATGTAGTGTCCCTTTCAATATTTCCCAATGTAGCCTAATGTTCTATTACTAAGGCCCCAATGTATTCATTAATACAATCATGACCTTAGTCTTAGGATCTTAAGCCTAAGTATTTTATATCCCTATGGTCCTAACTTAAATGATTTGTATCTTGTAAGATCTTATGGTTTTCAATTTATTATGACATTTGATCGAATAGAGTGAAGATAACTTAAAACTTTGACTTAAATAACATGCATCTTGTATAATCTAATGATCCATGCTTATTCACAAAGACCCAATCAGATAGAGTGAAGTGTAATTGAAAATTCAAAAAGATATAGGGAGCCTGAAGGATGGACACACAAGACCATTAAATTTTAGGACTAAAAGGAAAGTGGACCCACTTGACATGATAGCTAATTAAAATCAAGTCTCCAAATTAAGATCCCATAGCTATCACTTTATCATGACATTTGATCCAAAGAAGCAAATTAACACCAAGACCCTAGGAAGCCCCAAAAAAATACCAAGTGGCATTCTCAAATTTGACCCTAAAGATTTTAACTAACTTAAAATTTAAGTTCACACAACCATCATGTAAATATTCAAAAAGACTAACTTGATGCCCATGCGATCATCAACTTTAAGTCCATTAAAATTAAATTTTCACTTGTTTAAACTTGACGTCCATGCAACTATCAAATGACACCCACGAAGGTGTATTTGATGCCCATGAGATTATAAATTTTAAATTATTACTTAGTGTTCAAATATTATCCCAAAACCCTATTTTTAATTCTAAAGTGGATCACCAAGCTGAGGGAAATGATTAAAATATGCCCAAAAATGGAAGGACTTGATCTACAAAACACAAATATATGAAAAAAATATACCTATCCTAAGTTTAAGATTTAAGGATCCACATTGCATTTTGCATAATGGAACCTTAAATCACATACTTACCCTATGTAAAATTTAGATTATCATTTCATGTTGAACCTATTTTGAGCATGGTTTGTGATACATGGCATAAATATTTTAGCCTAATGTTTTCATTGTGTTTTTTAAACAAAACACATATATTAACCTAGAGTGCTTATACTTTGACCCCTTTTAAAATCATAACTTAGGTTTAAATTCCTTAGCTTAAGATTTGTACCATGCTTAATAAACATGAAATAAACCTTAGCCTAAGGGATGTAAGCCTAAATCATGACTTTTAAAAGTTTACTTACTTAACATTCAAGCATTTTTGAAGATAAACGATCCTCTCTTTATTATGGAATTTGATCCAATGGCATGAAGGTACCCAAAGAATTTTAAACAAAACCCCAAGAACCTGTAGACCCACCACATGGCCAATGATTATTCGACAAAGGACTAACATAAGATTTAGAACATAGGGAAGATGCGTGAGCATGCCAAGTATCACAACCATAAGGATTAAGACCCAAGAACCAATTAAACTACAAGGTCCTAGATTATGATCAAAATCTCATGATAATCCAAGATTTTGATCCGATAATGTGAAATAAATAAAGTATTTTAAATACCAAAGGCTAGTGTTCAAATGGTATTTATGAAAAATGTCATGAAAGATTTAGACCAATGCCACATAAGCTACACATAAGTATAAAATTACAAAATTAAATATCTTATTGGATTGAAAACATAAAGATATAAAGGTAGGGGTCCAAATCAAATCTAAAACACATATAATCGAAAGCATGGATATCTTCCACCATTAAATATCTAAAACCCTAAACCCTACATAAAAGGCAACCCAATCAATCTCAATTTGATATCAACTTGACCAAAGTAAGCTTAATTATGTTCTCAAGTGTAAGAGAACTTCCATATAAATTATCTACAGTTTAATGTGAGTAATCGATAGAGACAAGGATCATGGTAGCTAACAGACATTGATTAAAGGAAGAGGCTAAGTTCTATTTAATGATTAATAGTGAGGGTCAGGTATTTAGGGATATAGAACTAAACCTAACCACATTAAAAATCCATGGCATCAAGAATTAGTTTGAGCTCTTCTTCATGGTATAATAATTATATCCCATCTCAAAGGAAGAGCAAAAAAATTCCACCACCAATAAATGACACTATGACCTAGTTACAATCTAGATGGATATCCTCCATCATGCCATGATAAAACTAGAGGTATTTCACTATATTGATGTCCTATTCCCCATTTTTATTAATTTCATGATTGATGGTGAATGGATTATTATGGAAGGCAACTCAAAAAATGTAACATACATTTCCCCTATTGATTTTGAAAATTACTATAAACTCCCTCTTCCCATTGTGGATCTTAAGATAAGGGAATAGACTAATAACCACAATCTAGACTCCATCCTTAGACCCTGGCTCCACCAAGGACCTCACATCTTTAAAACACTTGATGTTAAAATCCATATAATCTAATTTAGAGAAGGTATTAGGGTGATAATAACCTTTTTGAACAAAGCTTTTGGTTCCCTTTTAACCACTTACATAAATAAGGTTTGGATATCATATGTACACTTCCTAGTAGAATAAAAACTTACCCCTCTAATAGAATATTTGACTAGCATCTTCCTTACCAAGTAATTCATCACCATCAAGAGAAATACATCTAAGTAATTCTACATGATGTCTTACCTACTTGATGCCATTATTACTTTAGTCACCTTCCCTGGCATTAAGAATTAGTCCCCAAAAGGTGGGACAACCATCTCACACTACTATTAAAAACTACATATATTTAAATATAGGAATCACTTGTAGTTTATCTTTGACTACATTTTCTTATAAATAGTTGAAGCCATCACTGGTGTTCCCATGCCTAGGTTTCACCCCCTCATCAAAAATTGCATGGAGATGATTTGGGATGTATGGTATTTTCCAAATTACACCATCATTAAGAAGGAATGATGTCCTAACCTTATAGACTACCAGTGTATGTCTTGAATAATCTTGTTGAGTAGGAGATTGCCTCCCAGCTCATCCTTGTCATTGATAAGGCTTGTAAAGAAAAGAGGAAGGGTCTACTTCACCCCTTCCCATTAGATATTATGAAAATCATAATTAAAGATTAGAATCAGGTGGATGTTATGGTCACACATAAGAATTCAATTGGATTTCAACTAGATGAACTCAAACTTTGGGATCCAAGGAATAAAGTGGGAGAGCATATAAAGGACAAAAATCTCAATCTTGATTATGTACACTAACTAGGTGTCCATGACACCATATACATCAGAGATAGGAATTATGAGGAAGTGTTGGCTAGGATCCACGGCCAAAACATCAAGCTAGAGCATAGATTGACCAAGGATTACAAGCCATCTAGGGAAACTTGGTAGCTACATCCTTTGTAATACCATCTACTACTTGGGCTATCTGGAACAAGTCATGAGCAACCTCAGGTAGATTAACCAAAATAGTCCCAATAGTAGGTTAGGAAAATTTAGGATGATTAGGGTAAATGAAAAGAGAAGTTTAGAGAGATAGGATTAGTAGAAATACCTAGAGAAGGACCCTTACCTTAATCCATTCTATAGAGGCCACCTTCCCCAATTTAGTAAATTAACAAGATAGCCTTGAATTTTAAAGAGACATTTGAGGGTGCCTTTAAGGAACTTGTAGAGTCCTATGGCTCAGGTGGAGAGGAGGACCCATATAAGGAAATAATAGGAAAAGAGTTGATTCTTGTGGCACCTCAAGAGAAGAGGAAGGCATAATTGGCCTTGGTCCTAGTAGAACCAAGGAAGAAACTAAGATTGAACTTTACTCATCCCATTAGTGAAGTCAATATATTTAGTGATGAATTTATAATTCATGGACCAATCATTCTTGACCGGTTCATCTATGGAAAATTTAAAAATATCCCATATATCTCCCATTCATGGGCCATGATAAGGGTTGGTGTGGATATTCATGATGACATTAAGTCTTGGATAAAGGCTATGATGAAGGATAATGAAGAGAGAAGGATTATAGTTCCCTAAGGACTAGAAGGCCAAAAGATGGATGCTTTAGAAGCCTCTAGTAGCTTAGGTATGGAGGTTCCCAAGCCTCCAAAATTAAAGGATCCAATTATAAAAGTACACTTCTATCTTGAGATAGTAGGCTTAAAGAGAATAATAACTAGGACAACAATGGTTGGGATAGAAGAATTTACCTTTCAAAAAGTGGACCCATTTACAGGATTAACTCCTATAGGAGGCCAAAAACTTGGTAAAGCTTCCATACATGTGAAAGATGTGGAAAGCTTGATAGAAGCACATTCACAAAAAGCCAAGGCTAAAGTCTAGGGTCTAAAATAAAGGATCTATAATTTGGAAAGGGAAAAGGAGAACTTGCAAACTCAGACAATCCTATCAGTACTAGATGCCATGATCAAGATGTTTGATGAGTCATTCTATGACATGTTTGAGGCATTAAATTCAATGAAGATGAGGTAGAGTGCATTAGAGGATAAAGATACATAATTTTAGGCCTCAGAGGATAGGATTTCTTAGCTCCTCAACATTTAAGCAAAGAAGTAGATCCCAAACTTTAGAACCATAAGTATGGGACACCTAGGCACAATCTTGGGAATTGTTATTGATAAGGTTAAAATCTTGAATACCTAGAATACCAAGGTAAATAATCTTATAAAATATGAAAAGGGATCATTTATATAATTAATCAACTTCTTGGGGCCATGCTTGTCAATCCTACATAAAATACTTCCCTTGGCCTCATCAGTGATGAAGAGTTCAAGCATAGGGAAATTTTGGTGACTCAAAAAATCTAAGGGAAAAGCAAAGGATAGTCTAGATAGGATAATAACAATATCTTGGATATGATATTCAATGCATGCAAGAGGATCAATTAATCTAGGAGGATCAAGGAGGCCTTGGCCATAAATGACAAAGAATTCAATGAGCTAGTAGACCATGAGGAAGAATGAATCATTAAACCTACTATGGATCTTAAGCTAGTTGATGAACAACATGAGAGGGCCATGATCATCCTCTAACAACAAACAAGGGCCCCACCAATAAGTTAGAGTAATATTCTATTCTAATAGAAATTAGGTAACATTTTATAATATAATATTCTATTGTAAAGACATATGCTAGTTTGTTAGAATATTTGCCTCTAGGTCAGTATGATTTGGGAAAGCATGTGTATTATAGAGCTTGTAAGGATAGTTGTCATTACCATTTTACACTTTTATTTTATAACTGACTGGTATACTACCTATTCTTCCTATAGAGGCATGTATCACCATTGTAAAAGGAGAGAGGTTTTTGAGAAACTTTGTATACTTGAAGTAATTAATAGAATCAAAGAATTCTACAAGGATTGTCCATTTTGATATGTAATTATTAATGTAACTTTTCTCTCAATTGTTAGTAGAGGTCTTGAATTTGAATAGTGTCTTTGAATTTTGAATAACATTATTTAATCATAGGGTTTTTAATTTTTTCCTATGCTAGATTAGTTGAAAGATCTTAGGTTTTGATTCATTTCATTTTACTCTATATTTAGATGTGCAATGGCTATTTGATTATAGTGGTAAATCCTTAAAGTAGACCTAGTTCTTACTTGTGATTCTTAAATATTTTCCTCTAAAGTTTGCTTGATATATAGTGAGATTTGAGCTTAGGATATGTTGCATTATATATTTGTTAAATGTATATTTAGTTTCCATTAATACTTTGTCATAATTTTCAGCACTAAAATTGGAAATCACTTATTTATTTTCTTCCCTACCCTTCTATTTGATTTTTTTTACACCATGATCACTTTAGTTTTAGACACATTATAAATATCCATTTAGATTAGTCTATATCTTAAAGTAGGAACATAATTCACTAAGTATCAGAAAGGATTCACAAAGAATAGACCAAGGTGGATCCCAACCACCAAAATTATATAAATATTATAGAATAGTTATCTTACTCTATTGCTATTTCACCATAGGCAACCAAATTGTCAAAAAATGTAACTCATTCTCAAAATTTTATAAATTATAAAATGAGAAGTTTTATTTAAACACTAAGGGAACTTATGGTACTTTTATAATCATCAACAAGATGGTTGCATCGATGTTACTATGTGAATCAAATGTAGGTGTCTAGTATGGAATACCTTATAAAATGGGATGTGACCACCTAGATGATTTTAGGTTTTGTGTTGCCTTTACTTTGGTACATTCATATCTAGGTCATGTACTATCACTCCTTATTAATATAAAAACCATATTTCTTCATATTCATAGTGCTTGTAGGAAAATGGGTTAGTGGGCACATGGTGTTAAGTTAACCCAAAGGCCACTTTATCAATGAGTATTGCTTACATAGCTAATAATTTTAATATGGCCTTAGATGTATATGGTTATATCCTAGGTGTTGTCTTATGTGTGAATCATGCAATGTGTGATAAGAAAGTATAATAATGACATAGCTTGTAACTTGGAAAATATAGTTTTTAAGTTACTCTTTTAATACTTCAATCTATAGATATGTTGTCCTAATGACTGATATGGAAATAAGATAAAATAGGTTAGTTTTTCTCACTTGAGTTCTTGATAGAGTGATTTTGGTAAGTTTCCTTGTGATTTTATAGGTCTATGCTAGTTAAGGAATGAATGAGAGTTGATCTTGTATTTATAACAATCCCTTTAGAGAATATATCACATCAAAGTTCTTAGGCTAACCATAGGAGTATTTTTCATTTTTAAATTAGATTATTTTAGGGAATTGGATGCTTACATTGGGATAATACACTTACATTAACATAAGCATTTGACTAGGATGCAAGTGTCTGGGAAGTTAATAAAAAAGTGTAGGTCTAGAAATTATAGATATAGAAGATAAGTAGGTGTACGACATTATAGACAAGATAAAAATCTTGTATTGTTAGAATAACATTGGTTAGATTATGAGATAAATAATTAGGCACAAAGAGATAATGTATGGGAGGTATTTGGTAGTGGTAAAGGTCTAAAATTGAGAGAAATAACCAAGGTATGTATTTTACAAGTGTACAAGATTAAGGTGCTATATTATTGTAAAATAATGCTTATATTTCCCCCCCATTTAATATAGTAATGAAATTACTAGTTTAAATGAAAATAAATGCATACCTAGGTGTGTATAACACACCTTATCTTTACTTGAGTCTAACTTAAATGTTTTACTAGTGATTAACCTAAAACCAAGAGAATGTTACAATATGTAATCAGTGCATATAATTTGAAATTGAAAGGATTGAAATTGAAAGAGAGAAAGGTTTAAGAGTGCATTTGTGTATCAATACAACTGTCTTACCTTTTAGTAATTTGATTTAAAAGATGCATCATTATGAATCAACTAAATTGAGACTAGGATAAATATACAATCTATAAAATGTAAATATCTAAAGAGATAAATAGATATTAGAGGACACATACCCCCAAACTTGGATAAAAATGAGTTTTCATTTGATAATTAAGATTAGCTTAACTATGTAACCCAATCATACTTATAATTTAGTGAGTGTGAGTGAAAAAAGTAAACTCACATTATAAAATTGATGAGGATGGATGATGTAATCAAGTCTAACCTATAAAATTGGAAATATTGAGTGATATAATCACCTCAACCATACCAAAAAGTGAACCAACTACTATAGTATATTGGCTCAATACAATTCATAATAATTCAACTTGGTGGGTCATACAATCCTTAAAAATATTTAAAATATAAAACTAATTTAATTTTACAATATTAGGTGCACATTACATATCATATGCACCTTAGATATGTCCTATGCTAAACTATGTATAATAGTGGTACTTATGTACATACAATTCTACCAAAATTGTGTATCTACATCATATAACTATGTAATTTGGCCAATTTTAAACTAGATAAGTGTGGAGAACATGTTTCAAAAACATGACCCCAATGTAATATATGTATGATAAATACTAATTAAGTTTAGAGAAAATGTTTCCAAAACATGCCCCAACTAAATCTGAAACTTTGACAAATGTGGAGAACATGTTTCTATTACATGTCCCCACTAAAATATAAATCTATGGAGTAATGTGTAATTCATGAATCTATGGCATGCCCCCACTGATGTGCCCCATATTTTGAGGTGAGGTAAAACATTAACTGGTAGTTAACTTACCTAAAATATATAAGATAACCATGTAAATTATGAATGTATCATGTAACATATAGAGGGAACATGTTTAGGTAGATATATCATTGAATCATACAAAATGTGATCACACTGAGTCCTAAGATGCATGATTTAGATCATGAAATTGTCTAAATAGTAAAAATACAAATTCAAAAATATTAGAATGTTGATTCTAAATGGGTTTAATTAACCTTTAGTCTTGGTATTAATTAAATAAATAATAGAGTAATAATTATTTAATTGTTACCAATTTTTAATTAAATTATTTGAATGAGATAGATGGACCCATTACTTTTGCAATGGTCACCTCCCTTGGTTTTTCATTATAAATAAGATTTTAACCCTTTTTTAAAACCATCTAGTGAATCTAAAATATTAATCATATTCAATCTCAAAGAGTTTTGTGAAAGCTATTGAAGAAGTGAGAAAGAGGAGTTTATGCATTAGGTAAATTGGGTTTCTTAGATATATGAATAATCATTACTTGTGAGGTTTTTACCTCTTGAAGGTTTTCCCAAAAAAAACTTGTGTTAAGTGGGTTGATCTATGTTTATCCATTATATGCTTTGCTATTTCAATATACTCTAGATCTGTCATGTGTGCTCATATTACTACATTAATTCTTTCATGGTATCAGAGCCTAAGGGAGTATAATAGTTCAAGCAAGCCATGATAAAATTTAACTATATTCACTTGTCAAATAATATTTTAATTATTTATTTCAGCCTATTTCAACCATTATACATCCCAAAGCAAGTAAAAAAAATATAATTTTGGGTTGTTATTTCTTAAATATCTCTCTTAAGGGGTCAAATCTCTTGGTTTTTAGCTTGGAAACTTATCCAAAGATCCTGTGGATGAATTCAAATGTATTTTTGAAAATATATATTGTTTGAACATGGTTGTATGGCCCATTAAAACCAAGGAAGGAGAAAAATTATAAAAAATCTTTCTATTTGCTTCTACAACTTTGATTTTCATTTAAAAGTTCATATATCTTTTTTTTGGCCTACCAAACATTTTATTGAGCCTATAGAAGTTTCAAATCATTTTTTTGAAAATTTTATCTATGAAGGGAACCATTGTATGATTTCTATAGCTGTGTAAATAAAAAAATTTGAGTATCAAGATCAGATTTTGAAGCTTTTAGGCGATTCATTGCAAGGATTGAAGGAGTCTAGAAACATTTCAAGGTCTCTAGTGGCTTATACAAGTTGTTATGATTTTCAAAACTCCTACTTGACCACCATTATTCTTCCTATTGTAATCTATAGGCATGAATTTATTTCATATATATGAAAAAATTATTTAAAAAAAATAATCTTTAATTTCCACTTGGACTTTGTGCCCCCCACCTTCTTTAAATTCTTTTAAGAGTTTTTAAACCAAAAAGTAAATTTTATTTTAAAAGTTTTACATGCACAATTAAATAATTGTGTGTGTGTGTGTGTGTGTGTGTGTGTGTGTGTGTGTGTGTGTGTGTGTGTGTGTGTGTGTGTGTGTGTGTGTGTGTGTGTGTGTGTGTGTGTGTGTGTGTGTGTGTGTGTGTTAGTGTTAAATAATTTTGTTAAATAAAAATTACATAAAAAAAGATTCATTAATAAATTTTTGTATGTAGTTTATTGAAAAGTTTCCTAAAAAGGTTGGTGGTAATAATTTTGCTAAAAAATTATAACTAAGGAGGTTCCAAGTTCAAAACCCCCTAAAATAAATATTTTTTAACTTGGTCCAATATTATTTTAAATTAAATTTAAATTGAATTCCATTTTTTGGTTTGCTTGCCAACTTTTCATGCATTTAAAACCCTAGTTGACCTATCAAACTTGTTTTGACTTTCAACATAGTGAATATTTTGTAAAACATAATCATGTTAGATAGTTGATACCTAGGTTTTGGAACATTCAAGACACATTTATATGGTCAATTTTATGTTTTGAAACATTCTATTATTTATTTTATATATTTTTTAATAATAGTGTCTAGATGGTTATTCTTAGTACATCTCTTTTGACACCTAGTTTAGCGCAACTCTAATTCAATTATTTGAATTATTTAGTATCTATATTGTATAATTAAGTATATTTTTATATGTGTTTTATTTTATTTTAGAAAATAGTTGAAATAATAATTATTAAAAAAATAAATAGTTGTGCTTATATTAGTGTATTTTTATGACACTTATAACCTTGTTTTGTCATAATATTTTGTAGTTTTATTACTTTGTCTAAAATTAAATTGAATAATTATTGTGTGTCTACACTTGAAATCTATTTTTAATTTCAAATAAAATTAAAATTTAGACTAAAAGGATTTATTTTAAATATTTTTTTACTATCATTCTTAAAGGGAAGCTATAATTGTGCCTAATTTTATACTAGATAAATTATAGATGCTTAATAGAAATAAAAATAATATTTGAAAAATAAACATTAAATCAAAATCAATGGATTAAAAATTATGGAATATTGACACTGGGACTAAAAAATCCCCCTTTAGATGACATGTTACCCATGATCTTACCAATGCATTTCAACAAAAAATGTAGAATCTATGTCCATTACCTTGTGAAATGTTAAGGATGAATTAATTATCCACATTGGTAATTAGGATTATCCTCAAAATTCTTTAAAACTCTTTGAATCCATCCATGAGGTCATTCAACTCTAAAAAAATATTAAGTTAATCTTTGAATTATTGACTATACCTATGAAAGGTAATGAAAAGGTGGTGAATTTTCTTGTTAAAATTAAGAACATTAAAGCTTAGTTAGATGGTTGTAAATTTAATTTGATTCAAGATCAAATAATTTATTTTATCATTCAATTAAATATTTATGAAAATTTTAGAATTTTTATTTCAATTTTGAATTCTAAATATCAAACTAAGTAAGATATCCTCAACCTTATCACCTTGTCTACTTTCCTAATTTAAGAAGAGAAAGTTATGAACAATTTTGATTCTAAAGAGAATGTTAATCAAGAACTTATCATATTAAATACTATTTTTTATAACAAGAAGAATTATAAATCTAACCCTTATCCTGCTTCTAGCTCAAATGGAACATGAAATTTGGTAATAAGAATCATAAACCTAAGTTTAATGGAAATTATAATTTGTGTAGTAAATTTAGTCATACAAGGGAAACTTTTTATAAAAAAAATATAGAGTTAATAATCAATATTATAAAAATAACAAATAAAGAGAATAAATCTAATTAAAACAAGCAGAAGAATCAAAACCCTAATCAATATAATAATCAGTATCAAAATGTTATTAATTTATAACATGCTTTATTTGCTTCAAATCAAAATGAATTAATTTTAGTTAGTAGTGAATCACACCATATGAATTGTTTATCTAATATTATATGTGATTCTAGAGATATCTTTTAAAATATGTATTAAAATATAATCTATTTATAGAAGTAACTAAGCAAGGAAAGACACAATTTTCAAATGTTGTTATTAATGATGTTTTATATGTACCAAATCCTAAAAAGAACTTGTTATATTTTTTACATCTTACTAATGATAATTTCATTGTAATATTACTTACAGATAGCTGGTCCATTAAAAACCAATCTAGTTCTCTAATTGTTGAAGGTGTTTAAAAGAATAGTTTATTCATTTTCTCTCTTTCTTCTACATGTTTTCTTTCATCACATAGTAAAAGTGAATCTCAATTATGGCATGAAAGATTAGGATATGTTAATTTTATAATTTTACATGACATATCTACTCAAAATATTATTTTTAGAATTCCTTATATACCCTCTCATCATGAAACTTGTAAGGGTTATTTATGTGGTAAACAACATACTAACCCCTTTCACAAGAATCATGATACAAATTCTTCACATTCTTTATAATTGGTTCATAGTGATGTTTTAGGACCCATTAAAGATGTATTTATTAATGGTTATTTATATACTATCACTTTTATTGATGATTAAACTAGAATGATCTTGTCATTTTTCATTAAAAATAAATCTAATGTGTTGTCTAATTTTAAGGAATTTAAAGCTAGTGTTGAAAATGTATGTAATTTTTATATTAAAATATTAAGACATGATAATGGTGGTGAATATATTAGTAAAAAGTGTGATTATTTTTATTCCATTGATGGCATTTAAAAATAATTAAAAACTCCCTATTCCCATTAGTAAAATGATATTACTAGAAGGAAAAATTACACCATTATTGAGATGGCTAGAATAATGTTGCATTTTGAAAATATTCCTCTTAATTATTATGGACCAGAGCCTTGAATACTTATATGCATATTCTGAATAGAATCTTTCTCAATCTTTTCATTTTTTGTACATAAAAAATACATGTATGCTAATAGAATTTCATTGGATTTGATAAAAATATTTTGTTGTTACTTTAGAGATACTAACCATATTGATAGTGTCTCATCTACATTGTATTTATCAGTAAACTTATTTAGTATCGATTATTTAAAAATACATATTACAATTATAATTGTAATATGTATTTTTAAATAATCAATACTAAATAAGTTTACTGATAAATACAATGTAGATGAGACACTATCAATATGGTTAGTATCTCTAAAGTAACAACAAAATATTTTTATCAAATCCAATGAAATTCTATTAGCATACATGTATTTTTTATGTAGAAAAAATGAAAAGATGTCTTAGATGATAAATCAAATAAAATATATAGATATTATGATTATTTTCAATTTAGTTAGCATTAAAATAATTGTAATATGTATTTTTAAATAATCGATACTAAATAAGTTTACTGATAAATACAATGTAGATGAGACACTATCAATATGGTTAGTATCTCTAAAGTAACAACAAAATATTTTTATCAAATCCAATGAAATTCTATTAGCATACATGTATTTTTTATGTAGAAAAAATGAAAAGATGTCTTAGATGATAAATCAAATAAAATATATAGATATTATGATTATTTTCAATTTAGTTAGCATTAAAATACATTATATTCATAACATCATGCATAATTTGACAAGATGATCATGTTTAGTTATTGAATTTGGTAAGAAGATCATGCTCAATGAGTTTAGATCTTTTATGTTTCAATTTATTATATACTCTCATTTAAATATTATATCATTTGATTGTTTATGCTAACATCCTTATATGCTTCATTTGGTAATAAGATATCTTATGAAATTCAATGTGTAAATGTAGTTTATATTATTGGTTCTTCATCATATACTTTACTAAGCATTCTACTCATACATCCCTAGACTTATTTGCTTCAATCTCATATATTTTTGATTAGATAATGGCATGTCATACTAAAATTATCCATATTTGATGTATGATAGGTTATAGCTCAATCTTTTGTTGAATAATATTAAACTTGAAAAGTTATGATAAAACTCAAATAATAAAATGAGTTATTTCTAATCGGATATCTAATGTTTGGATAAACTTAATATCATATTATTAGTAAATTATTGTATACACATCACATGATAGTTGGGGATGCTCAGCTTGTCAATATTAGAGATTTTAAATAATGAATGCATACAATAGTTTATGTTTGCCACTAACTTTGTAATCAAAGTAGTGAATTTGTTTACTTAAAACATGACTTGACTGTTTAAAATTTGATTTATCATAAATAAACATATGTCATATTTTTTCTTTATGTATTTGATTATTTTTATGCTAACCATACTAAGTTATCATGAATATATTTTTATATGTGTTTAAATTTTTTTGTAGGTGTACAACACCAAAAATTTAAGCATATTGAAGTTCATGTGCATTTTATCCAAGAGAAAGTTCTTAATGGTGATATTGATTTGTAATTCTATCTTGAAGATGAAAAATGGTAGATATCTTAAAAAACCACTTGGTGCTACCAATTTTTATTAGTTTCATGTATTGTTGGGCCTATCAAATTTTCCATTAAGGGGGATTGTGCATGAAAATGTCACTTCCTAATGACCATGCATTTCTTATTCTTCTCTATACTTCTCAATTATAAAGCATTATATCTTCATGTGGAAGTTATGTTATTGTAAACTTTATGTGGAAGTTTTTAATTTTGTATATAATACATAAAAACATAATTTTTAATAGAGGTTCTTATGTTATAAAAGGCTCCAAATATACTTATATGATTATTCATGAGAAATTGTGAGATGTAGTCTCACAATCATGCCAGTCTAAACTCTTTATTTTGAATAGTTTATGGATTATAATTCATTTTGTTTCAAAACGTGATGTTTGGTATGATGAAGGTTTTTAAATACTTCAATTTGTGCACATAGTATAATTCTTCTTTTGAGGTGACTATGACATTTATCCCCACTTAGCATCAATGAGGAGTGTTACAACATTTAATTTTAATTGGGATTAATTGAATCTTAACCTTGGTATTAATTAAATAAATCATAATATATTATTTATTATCATGAGGGAAACCTCATGATAATAAGTAATAGAGTTATAATTATTTTATTGGGATGGATGGATCTGTTATTTTTATAATGGTCACCTCCCTTGGTTTTTCATTATAAATAGGGTTTTATCCCTATTATTAAACTATCTAGTGAATATGAAATATTAATCATATTCAATCTCAAATATTTTTATGAAGGCTATTGAATAAGTGATAAGGAGGATTTTATATATTGGGTTTCTCATATATATGAATATTCATCACTTGTGAGGTTTGTTTACCTCTTGGTGGTTTTACCACCTAATTCCTATGTCAAGTATGTTGATATATGATTATCAATTATATTATTTTCTATTTCAATATATTGTAGATCTATTTTGTGTTTTTATATTACTACATGAATTCTTTCAAAAAATCAACTAAAGAAACAAATAAGATCACTCAAAATTAAGTCAAAATATAACGGTATAAGGAGACCTAAAACAAGGGCATATTTAAATGATACAAAATTGAAGGGACATGAGTTATTAAAATGTCAACAAAGCAATAAATGACATATTAAAATGTCAACATACAATAAGAAATGACATATTCAAATTTAAAAAAGGAAAACAAAGGCATGACGACCACAAATAATGGAGCATATTCAAATGCTCAAACAAGTAAGACATTACCAAGGAAATACACTTAAAGAAGTGCATAAATAAAATTATAAACCAAAAACATAAACATATCATACTAGTCCTTGGATATATATTTTAGTAAAAAATGTTAAGTACATAGCATATAAAGTACATTATGAAAGATATAAGCATGGATAAATGCATTTGAAAGTATATATATGATCTCAAACATGATAATGTAGAGTGATCATAAAATGATATAACTTGTGTATATCATGACCATAAAAATAGATTCCCCTAATGGCCTAGTGATATGAGTAGATGGAAAACCCAACATCCAAAATTACATGGATCATATATTTATGTATGGTTGAATCCCTCTCAAAATATGCATGTAACACATGTATATATAAAATATTTATATTCCATATACCAACATGGAACTTACAATGTATATGCCAAGTATTTAATAGGATATGTAAATGCTAAACATATTGTTAGATGTTTAATTTTTTTTTTTGTATTTTTGAAATAAAAAGACTATCCTATGATCTCATCCAAAGGATGGCCATAAATTTCTCACCAATATAAAGATGGTGTAATAAAATAATTATGTTTTTGAGGAGTGTGCATATTTTTAATATTTATCAATAAGATATATTATGCTTTGTGTATTTATAATAGGAATCTATGGCCATGAAGCATAAATAGTAGTAGGGGTTTATGGAACCCATTTCTTAATGGTATGTGGTGTCTTTAGAATAATAGTAATATAAAAATATGTAGGTGTTATGGATATCTAAATATGGTGCATAGTAGATAAGGATTCTGTGGAATGCACTATGGATCTATGATACAATGGTCTCTCAAGTACATGCCACCTAGTAAATGGAATTTTCAGTTGCTTACCCTTTTACATAATATTAATTATAGGAAGTCTTATAATTAAATACTTGGGTATAAATTTATCTTGCTCAATAGGATGCTCATATGGAATTATAAAACTATAACTACTTGATTGTCATGAATGTATTTAACACACCCATCTACTATAGAAGTTACTATTCAAAGTGTATATATCCAAGGTCATCTCAATAACATATAAAAGACACTTGTGGAAGGTATAAAAATAAGGTATTAACCACATGGGATAGAACCACCTATAAAGTTAATTTAATCTCACAAAGAACCTATTGTGAGGACCCATCAAATGTTTTAATTGATTTTGTCAAAGGATGTAAACAAATGATATATATAACCCAAATGTGTTGGTAAGGTCATGGTATAAATATTATCACTTGCACCATTATCGATCATCACATTATGTAAAGTATGGTGGTTAAGGTATGTTTTAATGAATAAGGAATGAATATCTGAGTCATCATCCCTAATCTCATTATCATTAAAAGTAATGGAGGGTTTCTAAACCATAGAAGGTGTATGCCATGCATAGGTACCAATAATCCCATCCAATGGATGCTCATGATGAGACAAAGGAGGTTGTGTATGTTAGAGGTAAAACCACTGGGGGGTGAATTAGTGATTTTTGATATTCAATCCAATTACAAACCCTTCAAACCCTTAATCATTCAACATATACAATCATGAAGAATACACATCATTTATAACAAAGAACATGAAGATAAAATAAGATCAAACACGTAACACATGATATATGTGGGAAACCATATTGGGGAATAAAAACCATTGAAACTTTCAAGGTGAAATAAATTCATATAAATACAATATTCAACATTTAGACTAGCACCAATTGATCAAGGAATACCCACCCCTGAATTTAGTCAAGCATCCACTTGACCTTTAGCTAGCTCCAACTAGCAAGGAAGCTGCAACACCCTAGGTAACCAAGCACCAGATCAACTACCTTTGATCTGATCTCCACCTATAATCTAATTTCAAACACACTATATGATGGACTCCTCTTTCTTTCACACTTTACCCCTCAATCTCTCTCAAACAACCTCTAGGGCTTACTCACTCAACTAACCTCTTCTAGGCCTATTAGGTCTAATGACCTATGTGTCTAACTTCATCACCTTGATAAGATAATAATTATTGAGATTTTTCACCCTTTGATGTTCCTTAATGACATGTACCTTCTCTTTCAAATGTTATATCCTTTGCTTGGATCCTCACACACATAATACACCCAAATAGGCCAATTAGGCCTTGTATTTATACCATTCACTCATCTAACCCATTTTATTCAACCAAGATTATTTAGACACTTTTATTATACTTTAAATAGGTATCCATAAATTTTACATGGGTGAGACACTCCACTCCATAGGTCATCCATAGTCCTTAAGACTCAAATCTTCCATTAGGCCTCAATGAGACCTAAAACAATTAGGCTTTCACATCCACATGTTACACTTACAAACTCTTGGAACACTATAAAATTCCACCAATGCTTAAAAAATATAAAAAAATACTAAAATAGGCCCTTTATTAATTCCATATAGGTTTATGTCACATATAACTAAACCTCATACCTTGAACGAAACCATTATAGATTGCTCGCCAATAGGCCTAGAAACACACAAAATTATGTCATATAGAATTGAAGCATAAAAACACTTTTATCAGAAAATACACTAAAAAATGCATTAATAGATAATAAATTACCTATTTACATATCCATGTCCATTAGACACCTTCACTCAAGATCTAATCACTCAAAACAACTCTCTCATGATGATCACTCAGACTGGTCACAAACATTCAAAATATAATCAAGCCATTTTGAATATATATATCTAAATATGGGGAAAAAAAGACCTAAAATACATTATAATGAAACTTTGAGACTTATTTGACATCTTAATATTAATTTGTTTCCTCAATTATGCTCAGAACATCTTCAACTTACCTCTACAAGATGGCCACTCAAACTACTAGTATATTCAATAAACATAGTCAAATAATAAGCCTTTTTTCATAATAAATATGGATTATTAAAACCTATAAAATCCATAAATTTGATAAAAATGGAGTATAAAACACTCTCCAATATTTATTTCATCTTGAAACATTAAACCACCATAAAAAAACTCTTCAATTATCCTTCTTGGGTCACTTGCAGAACATGGTCAAACATTTAGTCAACTTTAGAGATCAATAATTTTTAACTGTAAAAATAATCAAACCCTATAAATATATTTTATGGATGTACCTTGAATTACTCTTCAAACTTTCCTTTTACACCATTAATAAATTTATTCTAGATCAAAATATATAAGCAAAATAATGAGCACTAATTTATTCTTTTGCTAATTCGAATGCTAATAATGACTTGTTAATGCAAAATCATCTATAGACACATATATTTATATTTTGTACTTATATAACTTGATAATTAACTCCATATATCTCCTTTAAATCATCTAAAATTTAACTTTCATCACTCATCATTTATCTTAGATCCTCTCTTCTGAGATCAAGGCACTTGGCAACCCCATGTGCCCTCTACAAACCCTGTAGTTAGTCTCCAATGAAATTCCACCACTTGGAATCCCCATGTGAAATATTAGCATTATGTTGACTTATTAAATAATTTTAACCTTTTATCTTCCTCTTAATTATTGAATTTGCTCTGTCGATCTTGATCTATTTTTCAAACTCTGTGAAAGTGACATGTCTTCATCACATCATTCTCAAGATCTTTGAATAATTAACTTCATGTTCACCATTTATCTCTATCTAAAAATTATAATTATCACCATTAGATAGTTATCTATTTATATTAATTTCTTGATGTAGATATTTATCTCTTGATTAAACACTCATTGTAGATCTTTGATATCACAAATTTGGCTAAGTATGGGAATTTATTGAACTTTGTTTGAGAAGCCAACTTTGAACCTTAATAAATTTTTATACGCTCCATTTCTAGACCTAAAAATTGAAACATATGATCTAATATGTGGGAACCTATCCATATATAAATATTCTCTTGAAACCTTCACATGTGTAAATGTTGTTGTCATTAATATGCTCACTCAACCTTATCTATCAAGATGAATACTTGAACTTGGACCTTCATATGATTGTTCTAATTAATTCCTTTCAATTCTACAAGCACTATAAGAACTCAAAAAACATCATAGGGTATCTCTAACATGATCATACCATCAATAATCCACCATCTACCTATCCAAGTCAAACACAAAAAACTTTGTAAGAACACTGAAGCACACTTTATCATTGTCATTCTAGCACACATGACACCTCATGAACGTCATTCATCACCTTGGAGACATATTTACAAAATTCCAAAAATCTCACCCTTTTTAATTGATGTCAAAAACCAATACAAAGCTTATTCTCAAACTTTGTCTTTCTCTCTTCAATCACTTTCTCCCCCTTTGACATAATGATAAAGTGGGCTCAACTTTTGATCTCGTGGACCTAAAAATAATCCAAGGACTGATAATAGGAAGGGAACACCTCTAAGAGATAATATATACTCCCACTATAATTTTAATACATCTTCTTACCTTGGGATTCTCATTCTCCATGACTACACTCTTCTTTGATCATACATAGATTCTATGAAGACAAAACATACATGAACATCAAAAAATGAATGAACTTACCTTGAAAAAATTAAGATGGAGTCCCCATAAGTCACATAAGCTTAAGAACCATTTGATCACCTTTAGACCATATTTAACCATGAATAAACAACACAAATTATTCCATACCTTCTCTCTCAGATTCTACTACATAGTCCTTTGATCCTATGACCTGACCATTTATAAATCTCCCCTTAACTCAATAACATACAGACATTGTCATTTATAGAATTCATATACCTTATTCATGATATAAAATATATGACAAAACATTCTCCTCATCCTCCATATCAACCTTGTCTTTAGTCTTTCAACATTTGATCAATCAATTTAACCAATAGAAATTGACAAGTTCTTATCTTCAGGACCAAAAACCTTGAACACACCTTGAGCATAATAAAACATGATCAACATACCTTTATATGAAATAAAATATCTTGAAAAATCATCATCCTTGATGATACACTTATAAACTTCCATTCTCTACTTATATACCTTACATACATAGCTTCATTACTCAACATATTGACCAAATATACCATTCATCAAAGATTGACCAAAACTTTAACTTTAGGATTGTTGTCCTTGAATATATCTTCTAAATCATTCCAACACAACACTTTGGAGTAGTTAAATAAAATTAATTACTCCCCCTTAACCAAGCATATCTTCTCATGACCTTTCTTCTCCTATAATATCAACCAAAACTCAACTAGCATCCATTATGCTTCTTTTTGCTAAAAAGTGTCTCCTAGAAGCCTAGAGAGAGACACCTCTTTGACATAGTGAGACCATAAGTACCAAAACTCAAGAGACTCCCATATCTCCATACTCTCATTTGACTTGTAGTCTTTCCTCATCACTAAATTGACTTTGAATGGATCCTTGACTTCATTCTTTGCTTCAGACTTGTCAACAAAGGTAGATAATAGAAACTCTTGACTTTCCTTCATGTCTATCATGGAAAACAAACCATATTTGGTCTCAGTCTGATATCTCCTTACTATCTTAGGTTTCCATAACCATTTATGACCTCTTCTTTGCACACTAGGAGTTCCATACACCCTATTTTGTTTTGAGATTTAACATGGTTTTACAATATCTAACAATGTGACCAACTCTATGACATATGAAACAAACAAGATCATTCATACCTTTTTCTTGATGATGATTGTGATCTTTCTTTAACTAATTTATTCTCCTCTTACATTCTCTAACAATGTGGCCAAACTGATTTCATGCATAAAAATGAATCTGTGATGAATATCTCATTGCATTGATCTATTTAGATTTTCTTCTTTCTTACACTCTAGGAGCCTGATTGAACTTATCTTGACTTGATGATCTTTACTTGTAAAACCTAACAATGTGACCAACTCTTTGACAACTGTAAAAAAAATTTCTTCCATATATATATTTTGAATATGGCAATGATCTCCCTTTGATTGATTGCTTCTTCTTACACAATCCTTTGCCCTATGACTAACAAGATGATTAACAAAATAATGGCCAATAAAATATTTGGCATATCTTGAAGCATTTGGTTATCTGATTAAATTCTTGATTTTACCTTTGACCTTATTTTACTTGTCTTTCATGATACCATCCTCTTTGCCTTATTCTGATATCTTTTATTCTTCTTCAATCTTGCCTATCTTGATTATGAACTTTTCATGCTCATCCTTCAGGGAAAAAAAATTAGCCTTCAATTAAACACATTCATCTTATTTAGCTCTCATGCTTGAACTTGAAACTCTAATTGAATTTTGAGATCTTTGATGGTCTTATTATCCTCATTAGCTTCATTGGTCATGTCATCCTTCAATCTACATGCTTTCTCTTCCATAGACTTGATCAGTTCTTGATTCTCTTTTTTTTCTCTCATGGAATTATCAAACAAACTCCCCTTAAGAGACCTACCTTGTGCTTCAATACCTTTGATTATATTCACCATTTTATGATTCCTCTTCTTTTTCTCCTTCAATTCACCAAATGCACTCATGATCTCATCTTTTATATCAACTTCTTCCTCACTATCATATAACTCTTTGTTTTAGTATTTTTATGCTTGTTTAACATGACTAATTAACTACTAAAAAGGTAAATAAAGGGTTTTTAAGATTACCTAGAGATATGGATGGTTGGTTTTGCATCGTAGATTAAGATTTGTGAGAACTTCTCTTTGGCCGGGGAGGAATTACTTGAAATTCACACTAACTCACAAAAAATGGATTAATAGAAAGATGAGTGAGGTGCCTAGTTAAAACTAGTCCCAATAAATATATGTTTCCCTCAATAGAGTATACCATTGAGTAGGAGGTTTTGGAACTATTTATAATGATTAACTTTGTAGAAAGGATGAACTAGTTAATTAGATTGGTACAACTAATGGATTTGACAAGGTTGATTGATAAGATAATTGAAATGGGGTAGTTTGAAGGTTGGACCCTGAGAGGGTTATATTGGTTGAATAAAAATTTGCTAGGATAGGGTGAATAATTGCTCTTGAAATAGTTGAAAAGGTTGGGGTAAAGATTGATAAGGTTAGGGATGTTATGAAAAGGTGTTTGGATAATAGTTAAATGATCTGAGATAAGGCATGGATTGAGGTTGTCTTAGCTTAACCAAGTGCTAAAAATTGACACTATAAGGTAGTGATAATTTACTTTGTCCCTTAGGCATCATGATATAAATAGATTAATTAATATACTCATGAGATGGAAGAGAAACATACGCCACATGACTGGCAAGGTAATCACTCAATGCTTGAGGACTATTATCAAGGGTTTTGGTGAAGGTTTCATACGAGATCCTGAAGGTTTTCACCATTGGTAAGGATGAAGATCTAATAGTTCCTAAACCTATTACCAAGTTAGAACTATAAGGTTGGACAAGTGGATTGGGTTGTATGATGGTGGAAGATTTTAAACCTTACATACTCAAACAAGCAAAAGACAACAAAAAGCAATAAAAATAACATATACTAAAAACATTAAATGCTTAGGATTCCTTGATTATGTTACTTTTTAATTATGTGAAACTTGATTGCTCTTAGGTAGGGTACTAAAAATAGACATCTAAGTATGGTTTCAAGATGTTTAGGCATAAACCCTCTATATACCCTAAGGTATATGAGGTGTAATCTATACTAGTGATCATACATAACTTGGTACTTGGGGCTTGCTCCCCTCACATCACAATCCCATAGCCAATGTAGTTTCTTAGACATGACATACCACTCAACTAGATTTTATACTCAGCTAGAGCACTAAGTTGACACTCCATTCGGTGATTAAATCCAAGTGAAATAACCAAGAATAAAGCTCCTTGCTTGGTGATGAAATCCAAGTTAGTTCACTATGTCAAGTTTTGATATATGATTTAGTGGTTTGGTCATGTGTGATTGATTTGTGGATTGATGGATTAATTAAATAATTAATTAATCTAGATAGACTAATTCAAGTAGAGAGACTATGAATACAATTTGTTTTTAAGCTAAAAGAAGATTTTGATTTGATTTGGATGCATACAAAGAATTCAACTCAATGTAAAATAAATGCACATGAAATGCAAATCCTATACCTATGATGATTTTTCTTTAAAAAAGAAAATACAATGAAAGTTGTTTGATTGAAAGGAAATGTAAAAGAGGATGAAATTCACTAATGCAACTACATGCATAAGAAATAACAAACTAAAGGGACCCACTATCTGATCCCACTTAACATGCTAGAATGTTTTAGTATTTTTATGCTTTTTCAATATGATCTAATTAGCTACTAAAAACAAAGTATATACAGGGTTTAGAGTTACTTAGAGATGAAGTTTGGTTGGTTGTGCACCATTGATCAAGATTTGTGGGAAATCCTCTTTGGCTAGGGAGGAATGGCCTATAATTCACATTAATAGAAAGATAAGTGAGCTATCTAGTTACAAACTAGTCTTGAGCAGTGACATGCTCTCTCAGATGGATGTCAACCCACTATTTTCAATTAAGAAGGATAATAAAGATAAAAAGATAAAGATTACAAGATATAAATGATGTACAAGATAATTTGACAAAGATTAGATAAATTCAAATCATTTATTGCATTTAAGATGAATAAATATAGACAAATAAGATAAATAGATGTAATAGACAATGCTAAAGATATCTACATGTAAAAGATAGGTTTCCAAAAAATAAAATGTAGGTTTTGATAGGTTTTTAAGACTATTTCAAGAATGTTTTTAAAGTTTATTAGGGATCTATGTCGATCCTATAGGATTAACGCTGATTTAAATTGATCGACATTGATTCTATTTAAAAAGCTAAAATTTAAAAATAGACTATAATAATGACCTGTATTATTGATAAAATAACCAAAACCAAATGTAAAATAGTGATAGATAGACACAAAAGACTGTAGATTTAAAATATGGATAAATTAAAGTGTAATACTTACCTTGAAAACAATCTTGGCATGAAGTTGATATTGTGCATTCTTTTGTCTATATTTGGGTAAAAATTCACTAGCAAGGGGTCTAACAATCACCTATGAGTCTCCTAGAGAAATTTTATTAGTGTTTCAAGTTCAAAAATTGTAGTCACCATCCATCCTAAGCCATGGAGGTTTGTTATGCATATATGGATCAAAGTTGATCTAAGAGAACTGGTGTCAATCATGGAGGATTGACATCAATCTCAAAGGATTGATGTCAATCCCAATTTGGTCAAAAGTTGGCTTAGGCTATTTTGAACTACATGCCAAACTAAGTGAATGTAACACTAAGTTGTTTGCATAGAGTTTTGATGAGGGTAAGTTGTTGGAAGGGTTTTTGAGAGATTGGATGGGTTTTGTTCTTATTTTTTTTAGGATTTTGGTTGTTTAAAAGATTTTGGGTGGTTAGGGATGGTAAATAATAATTAATAGGATTAATTACCATTGGTAAATAGGGGGTATATACATAAAATAAACATTTAAATAAATTTTAAGTTATATTTTATGTATATACTTTTAGGATGTTTGAGAGTGGTTTCAGACCTCTAAGAGTCAAGATACAAAATATAGATTTTTGGAGGTTTTTACCACATTTTAGACTTAGCCTATTTCAGGACTAGTTTATATAAGGAAAGTTATGACAATTCACAATACTTTTTTTTAGAAAACTAGGGATAAAGTGATAGCCTAAAATATGGCATAATAGGGCAAGGGGGCTAAGTTATGGCATCTACATTTGCCCCTTTTTGTGGAGTGGTCAAGAGAATCAAGCCATGAGACAAAAATATAGAAGTAGAACTTGGATAAATGTCCCAACATGCCCTAGTTTGATATGAGAATGTTTCCCCCTCAAATTGGGAACCAATGAAGGGAAAAAGAGATGAATATTAGTTTGATAAATGATAGAGGAAGAGGGAGATAATGGAAATAGATATAATAAAAATTCAAATATATAAATGGGGGTTGACATACTAAATCCACAAATACGGCTCCAAAAAATGGACAAATGGAAAGGTACCCAACGCAAAAAGTAGGTGATAAAAAATGTCAACACATCAATCACTAGGGTTAAGCTCGAATGAGGACTAAGGTAAATAGACAATAATATTTGTGGCCAAATAAGACATAAATTTTCTATGAAGTACATGGGCTTAAGATTTGGCACCAAGATAACAAATGATAGATGAAACTGAACTTAAGTTATCTAGGCTTGTAAAGGTGTTTTCACTATAGATTCATGTTTTAAGGAAAAATGCTCAAGCTGACTCAAACTATGGGAGAAGTAGGGGTCAGACTTCTATGAATCCAAAATTTTGGTTTTTTTGGTAAATAAGGATAAAATAAATGCAAAAAGGATGACTTAGTTGGCTGAGGACAAAAATGTGATTGTTATGAAAGTCAAAATCAAAGCACAAACAAAGATATTGATATAAATTCATATGAATCACAATCACTTTTTTTTATCTTGGTATGGATAATGATATGATAGGATGACAATGGATGGGTGAAATGGCATCATACAAAAGGCTATGACCTAGTCACAAAAGATGAAAATTTGGATAAGCAAGAAGAGAATGAACATAAGGTTCAATTCCTTTAGAATGGGTTTGGATTAAGGAAATAGATGCAAATGGATGAATGAAAAAGACACAAAGTGGGATCATTTTCAATAAGTTATCAACATGTACCATAATTAATATGGGGTTTATAAAAAAGTAGACTCCTTAAGGCTTTGCACTTGACCACCTTGTGAAGGTAAATAAACACTTTTAATAAATATATAAAAGGCAAGCTTAGATTTCCTTGATTGGGTAAAAGAGGTGACATGTATGAAATAGCTTTGGGTATACCACCCATATTGTGTGAAAGGTGATGTCCTTATAGGTGACTTAGGATAATCCATGCCTTATATATAGGAGGCAGACTAATCGATGTAGGAATTATGCATAATTGGAGAAGATTGATCAAAGTGATAAGTATTATATGGGATATATTAGATTTTGAATTTTTGATTTGGGGTAATTTTCTACTTTTGGAAGCTAATTGATGCGAGAAGCCTCTAGTTGTTTTGATTTTTCTAGAACTATAACTAGCCATCATTCAAGGTAGTGGTCTAGATTTTGATTTATTTAGTAGCTATCCTTTTAAGAGATCAATCTATTATATTTATGCAACTTTATAATTCTTTCTAGATATCCTTCAAAGGATCAATATACAATTTTGACAATGACCCTTTTGAGTAAGATATCCCAAAATTTTTGATTTTTTGATGTGAATTAACCCATATTTAGTCTTGGTCACCTTTTAGAGATCAAAACTGAAACACAAGGGGGGGAGGTAAATATTGGATGGACTTAAGATGGGAAGTCAAGAAATAATGACCATGGGGTTCCTTCTTAAAAAGGTGGAACGTGTCTATGAGAAACATGCTATGAGTATAGCTAAAGTGCTCACATTTAAGATTAGGCTAAGTGTATGTAATAGAAAAATAGCATGATTCTTGTCATTAATTGCTCTTGACAATGGAAAATGGATGAGAATGGGTTTAAATGACTTTTGGTGGATGATAAAGATCAAATAAAAATCTTACATTAGACCAAAAAAAGTAAAATGATCCTTGACTATGAAGGATTCAAGAGAAAAGATGAATAAAGGGGGATAATTTTGAAAATGCCTCATACTTATATGATCCACATCAACTCAAAGTAAAAATCTTCCCTCAATGGGAAAATAAATCTTAGAAAATGGTTAAAGGAAGCCCAGAGGGGTGAAGGCATCTTCATCCATTTTTTATTGCTTGTTAGTTGTTAGTTGATGGAGAACTTAAGATAGAGGTAGGGGCTTAGGTGGGATGACCTCTACAATGCCAAGAGGGTAGAGAGACAACTGATTTAGATTTTTATTGAAAATATTTTAAGGTTAAAAACTAAAAATGAGATGTATAGAGTGGTTTTGAAATACAAAAAAATACAATAAAACCATCTAATTGTCCTTATCAAGAAGCTTCAGTGTAGTTCCTAAAAAGGGATTACAATGTTTAGGATTATAACCTAAACTCGATGACTCATGTTTATAAAACCTTTTGGATTGTGGATGCAATTGATTGGTTGCACTGGTTTGGGTGATAGATTTAGGGATGTTTAAATAATATAATAGATTGATTCCTGACTGAATATATAAAACATGACTTTTTGGATACTAAAATGACTTAATGGTTTATATGAAAAGGCTGATAAATTAATTGGTTAACTTGGTTTTGGGTTGCTTTATCTTTGGTGATGGATTTATAGGATTGACAAAGTAAGGTATATAATGGATGGGATTAGTTGATTTGGTCAAAAAGTGAGATGAGGTGATAAAAATTTAACTCTCACCTAAAATGAATAGGATCAAAGGTAACAATGTTATCGCTATCAAATAGATTAGGGTGAAAAAACTATAGAGCGAGCAAATTAGACTGATCAATTTAGGTGGATGACTTAACTAATTGGGGTTGAGAGGTTCCTTTACTATAGTATCTAAAGATGGGTAGATAGGTTGAACTTGATCCACAAGAGAGTTGATGACTATGGGGTCTTCCTCTGTAACTGAGTTTAGAGGAAGATGTGAAATTTGAATGGATTTAATAAATGGGTTGGATAAGGTTTCAACAACCTCCATAGTAATAAACTTACTAGGGATGGTTTTAGTTATGAAGACACTATGGCTTGAAGGATTTTATTTAGAAATGGGAGAGGTAGCTAACACAAAAGGATGACTAACAATAGATATGGTTATTCTATAAGGGATTGGGATTGACCAGCACAAGCTTACCATGATCAACCAAGTCTTGGACCAGCCATTTGAAAGATTTACATCTTTCCACTGTATGACCCATGATATGATGATAGGGGCAAAATTCATTTCTCTTATACCAAGGTGGAATGAAATCATATGGTCCTAATACAATAGGTTTAATAGGAGGGATCTGGATTATTGATGCTTTAAGAAACTTTTCTATTACAAAAATATATGGTTCCCCTAATAGAGTATACATTCAAGTAGGATGTTTTGAAACTACTTCTAATGATTATCCTTGTAAAGAGGATGAACCATTTAATTGGGTTGGTATAGCTAATGGTCTTAAAAAGGCTGATTGATAAGAAATGGGGTAGTTTAAAAGGTTGGACCCCAAGAGGGTTGCAGTGGTTGAATCATAATTTGTTGGGATTGGGGGAATAATTGCTCTTGAAATAGTCAAAAAGGTTGGGGTAAAGACTGATAAGGTTGGGGATGTTATGGAAAGGTGTTTGGATAATAGTTAAATGATATAAGATAAAGCATGGACTAAGGTTGTCCTAGCTTAACCAAGAGATATAAATTGACACTATAGGGTAGTGAGAATTCACTTTGTTCCTTAGGCATAACAGTATAAATAGAGTAATTAATATACTCATGAGATGAAAGAGAAACATACACCGCATGATTGGTAAGGTAATCACTTAATGCTTGAGAAATATTATCAAGGGTTTTGGTGAAGGTTTCATAAGAGATCCTAAAGGTTTCCCCCATTGGTAAGGATGATGATTTAATAGTTCCTAAACCTGTTACCAAGTTAGAACTATAAGGCTAGACAAGCAAATTGGGTCATACGATGGTGGAAGATTTCAAACCTTACATAATCAAATAAGCAAAAGATAATATAAAGTAATAAAAATAACATATACTAAAAATATTAAATGCTTAGGATTCTTTGATTATGTGAAACCTGATTTGTTTTAGGTAGGGTACTAAAATAGATGTCTAAGGATGGTTTCAAGATGTTTAGGTGCAAACCCTCTATATACCCTAAGGTAAATGAGGTGTAATATATAATAGTGATGGTGCATAGATTTGTACTTGGGGCTTGCTCCCCTCACATAAAAATCCCATAGCCAGTGTGGTTGCTTATCCATGATATACCACTCAACTAGGTTTTATACTCAACTAGAGTATTGAGTTGGTGCTCTACTTAGTGATTAAATCCAAGTGAAAACACCAAGAATAAAGCTCCCCACTTGGTGATGAAATCCAAGTTGGATCACTATGTTAAGTTTTGATGTGTGATTTTTTATTTTGTGGTTTGGTCATGTGTGATTGATTTGTGGACTAATGGATTAATTAACTACCTAATTAATCTAGATAGACTAATTCAAGCAAAGAGACTATGAATACAGTTCCTTTTTAATCTAAAAGAAGATTTTTATTTGATCTAGATGCATACAAAAAGTTCAACTCAATGCAAAACAAATGTATATGAAATATAAATCCTATGCCTATGATGATTTTACTTTAAAGAAGAAAATATAGTGAAAGTTATTTGATTGAAAGGAAATGTAAAAGAGGATGAAATTCACTAATGCAACTACATGCACAGGAAAGAATAAAAGAAAGGGACCCACTATCCAGTCCCATCGAGCATGCTAGAATGTTTTAGTACTGTTATACTTTTTCAATATGATCTAATTAGCTACTAAAAACAAAGTTTATGTAGGGTTTAGAGTTACTTGGAGATGAAGGTTGGTTGGTTGTGTAGACACCTAAATCTGGCCACTAATAACCCCTAATCAGGATTTTGGCCAATTTTCCACCTAAAATACATAATTTGGCCTAAAAACACTAAAACATGATAAATGATGTGAAAATAACATATTCAAGTGCTGATTTTGGCCAAGGTATCCCTAAATGGGGCAATGAAATTTATGGGCTAGCGAACTTTGATCAATTCATTATGAGTCAAAATGCCAAATTTGCACCTGGGTGCTCTAGATTGCTCTTACCTATCAAATATTTTGCACAAGACATGTGCCTTTGTTATTTTTTGTTGGCAACATCCTAAATGGGAATATGCATCCAATGCATCTAACAGTGACTTCCAATTCTAATTTAGTCAAATTTTAAACTAACAATAATGAATTTTGATCAATTTGAGTAATTTGTAGACAAAGTGCTTAAACATTCTTAAGAGATAATTAAACCAAATTAGAGGCTTAATTAATAATTTCATGGAAACTTGTTGAATATTTGTTTTTAGAAATGAATATTGAATATCTACATCATCAAGTAACCTCATTTCTTGGGAAGACATCCCTAGGCCATAAATGCGACAAATATGAGGATTCATGCCCTCCATGCCTCATTAATTACTTTCAAGATACCCTCCATACCTATGAATTGCCCCTTCTTCCAATGCCATGATGAACATAATTAAAAACTTAATTCTAAAAATTGAAATAATCCTCAACTACACATATCAATCTTGAGATGGATGGTTAAGGTTGATTCTGATCAAATCCAAAAATATATAAATAGGAGGCCTCACAACATCATTTCTAAGATTTTTTGATGCAAAGTTATAATGCCAAATTGGTTCCAAAATCTTCAAGAAAATACTGTTACCATGCCAAATTGATTCCAAGCCAAGCCAACCTACAAGCCAAAGGTGCCAAGTAGAGATGGAGGTAGCCAAGCTTCCATTACTAAGGACTTCATGAGCACAAGCTAAGTAAGCCACCACTATAAAGGCATTAGGAGCATCCAAGGAAGGTGAAGGAATTATTGTGTTTTGATCCCTTCCTTTTTAGTTGTGCTTTGCATTTTATTTTGTTAACTAAGCTCTCCCTTGTGTCTAAACCTAGAGATGTTATGTTATCAGTGTGTTTATTTCATTTTTTTTTCATTTTGGAACTAACACCATACTAACCATCCTCTCTTGAGTCAAATTCCTAGATCACATAATGGCATGCCTAGTGGGACTAGATGCATCCCACACATGAAGGAGATCATTTTGCAACTCCAAAATATTTATTTAAGCCTTTAAAACTCTTGTATATTGATTTTCTAACTTTATTTTTATATTTTTGTTTGCCATAGTTTTACATAGTAACCAATGTTAGCAAGTAGTACTGACATTGGTTACCTATCTTAACCGATGTCAGTTAGAAAAAATGACTTCAATAAAATTTTAGTTAGCCAGAGTCACTGATGTTGGTCACTGTGTTTTTCCAAAAACACAGCCCTGAGATCTACTTTTCCAAATTTTATTGTTTCAAACTCAAAAGAGCTTCAAAACTAAAGGATATGCTAAAAATTTTACTACAGGACCAAGCTTGATATTTGTTCAAAACATGTTTAAATCACCTTTGCATGCTTAAAAATTAATTAGGAACCTTGTTTTTGGTGTTTAAAAAAGAATTTATATGTTTTTTTATGAATTTTTTCAAATTTTGAAACTAAGACCAAGGGGTCAAATGAACACCAAATCTTTCCTTTTGGGATTAAAATTGAGCACACTTATCAATTTTTATTTGCACTAGTTGTTTAGTTAGATTTTGTTTGGAAAAAAGAGGAATGTTGGATGTATGTTATTCCATTTGTCCCTTATAGGGAACCCTTAGAATCAAAAGTTCCATTCCTATTGTAAAAATCCTAGTCCAAGGCTTAGAAATAATGTCATCTAATGCACTCCCCAAAAACTTGTCAAAGTTTGGGTGATCTTGAAAATGACCCTAAAGTATTTCTACTTTCATGCTTTATTTATTTATGCATATTGGATTGTAAGGGGGGCTTCATCACCTCCTACAAGTTCTTTAGGGAAGATTTGACCCAGGGTTTCATCTCCCAACATTGAATTCACTTACTCCTTTTGAGTTACATACGTGACGTATCTACATTTGGACATCACATGACATTGATTGAACAACATGATGTAGTGGTTGTAAAAAGGAATAGACCTTTTTACAACTAGTCAATGCTATGGTCACCAAATTTATATGCTTTTCTTTTGCATTGTTTAGCGTGAAATTCATTATGTAATTGATTCCCCTAGAATGATTAAAACCTTTTTATTTTTAGTCAACCCCATTTTTCCATACCCTTGCTAGGATTTGGATGATTATAATTAGTATATTTTTGGATCATTTTCTCATTTGGTATGTTTTGAGACTAAAACTTGTTTGCTTGTTCATAAAGCCATGTCAAAACCAATTTGTTTATATGTCACTCTTTTGTATAAAGAGGCATTATACTAGCCATTTTAATCCACACTTGTGCCTTGAAATTTTTGATAAACATGTTTGTGTGTATGTCATTTGAGTTGTAGAGGGTAGTGTTATGCTACCCAAATCATGTCAAACCATTTTTGCCTTTGAGTCTTTTAAAACATAGCATTTATCACATAATTTGACCATGCTTATGCTATTAGGCTATTCAAATTGTTTCAAGACTATTTTACCTTGTATTAGAAACCATTTGTTTTAAACCATGTCATGTATACCATTTTGACTTTTGTCTTGTGTCATCATGTTGTCCAATCTTGTCTAGCCTGTTTGGTCAAATCCATGTTTTCAATGTTGAGTTTTCAATTAGCCTTATCAAGTTTGGATCTAAAAATTGATTGATTTATGGTTGGGCCTCAATTCATAGGGTTGATACATAGATCTTTATCTTTTGGGTTGCATAACTTTGGTTAATCGATTACCTAAATTTGAAAACTATTGATGGTTTGTTTGTTTATCACCTACCCTCATCATTTTTTGTGCCTTTATTTGGGAAAACATAGTCTTTCTTCAAAAATCCTTTTGTCTTCTTCCTTATGCTAATTGATCATGTTTATGTTTTATACCATGTACTGAGTCTATGTAAATTTTTTTTCCAAACTTGTTAGATTGAATTAAATCACATCAACCTTTATTTCAAGTCTAGCTTTTGACATTGTTTGGAAAAAGTCTTAACACATGCCTATTTATTTGAGCCTATATTTTGACTCCACATTTGGACAAAAGACCTAGCAATTCAAATTTTTACTTTCCTATTTTAGACCTTGTTTGGAATACTTTGACCTAGACCTTTGGCATGTCAGTTTTTATTTAGATGCTTGACCTTTTATGCATATGACATTTGATGTTAGATATCTGACGTTAGGATATTTTATGCCAAGTCTTAACATAAATCATTTTGGAGATACAACTCCACTTTAAAACCATATTAGAGATACAAATCCACCCCTTTTACCAAGTTATAACAAGCTTGAACCATTTTTCCTTTAGACATAGTTTTTTAGAGTTTGTAGAACTCTAAGCCTTTTTATTTTGGAGTTTTCATCATTTACAAAAATATGTCTAGATACACTTATGTTTGAGTCACTTAAAATCTGAATTATGATAGAATGAATGCACAAAATGACTTTTATGGCTTTTGTCACGACCCCAATGATGCTAATATGGTTTGTGAGATAGATTTTTATCTACCTCATATTAATAATTCATGGGAACAAAGTCAAGAAGCAAATTAAGATCCAAATCAAGACCTTGATTAGTATTAAGAGGATTTTGAAGAGGAATTTGAAGACCCAACTATAGATAATGTTATTTGGGATATGAATCCATACCCTCTTTTCAAAAATTAGTACATGGAACATAGTCAAGAACTAACTTATGATCCAAATCATGACTGGGATGATATGGTTTATGAGTAAGACTTGGATGCTTTTACTTATATAGGCAATCAATTTTCATGATGTCCTTTTTAAATCTAATCATCAACTATCCCTAACCCTACTTTAGATTATATGAGCCATCAAGATCCATAATATCCAAGGAATACCATTACCATTCCTAGACCAAGTTCTTTAGCTTATGTGAGCAACTAAGCTCCACAACACCCAACCATTTCTATACCAGGACCTCATCCTTTGGTTTGTGTGAGAAACCAAGCTCCACAATGCCCCTTCATCATGTCAAGACCTAGTATTTTGTCTTATGTGAACAATCAATCCCCAAAATGCCCTATCGTTACCATCTTAGGACTTTGTCCTTTGGCTCATGTGAGAAATAATGTTCCCCAAGGTCCTACCATTATCCAACCACAAGTCATTACTCATATAATACCAATACCAACCAAACCTCAACTAATGCAATCATTCAAAGACCAAGCTATGTTCAAAACTAGTATTTTATAACTCATTAGAAATCAAGGCCAAGAAAACCAACCAATCTGAGATGTTTCTACTGAATCAACTATTTGTGATAAGTTAGCTTGTGATAAATTTCCTATTGATCCTATAATAGTTGTCAAGGAGTCTCACTCTGACAAGCTAGTCTTTGTTGAGTCACTTCTTAATTATTATAACCACCTTTAAGAAAATCATTACCTTGACTATGTGCCTATTTTTTAAGAGCCTCCTATTGACAAGCTAGTCTCTGAGGAGTTGTCTCTTAACCTTTTTCCCATCCTAGAGGAGTCTCACTTTGACAAAATAGTCTTTATGGAGCCCATCATGCCATTATAGGTTGTTAGTTATCTAATACCAAATATTCAAAAAGATATGATTATAATAGAGTACTCATCTAGTGAAGAATTAGAGTTAGAGTTAGGTTTTACTCTTAGATCGACATTAGATTTAGTATCAGAATCAAAATTTGAATCAACATCAATTTCAACATCAGATTTAGAGTCCCTTGAGTTAGAATCATATTAAAATAAATAATATGTTCATGTCTATTACAACATTGGTTACACATGCCTCACTTTGAATACATTTTTGATCCTTCTAAAGTTTTTGAGGATGAGTACTTCAACTTTGACATAAGTTATCCTAGTATGTTCTATGAGGATTGTGTAGCCTCTCTCCATTTCATTACCATTCCATAGACCATTACCATCAACTAAAATAACCATATTATTGACATTACCTCTCCCAAAAATGTCAATTAGGACTAACATAATCACACTTTGTTGAACTACATCCATAGTGACATAGTAGTTAAAGAATAATAAGGGGATGAAGACAACATTCATGTAGCAGAAGAACACTCTCCTAGTGAAAATTTTCAAAGGTGCTAGGGGACAATCAAAGTCATAACTCAACATCTTCTAGTGAAACTTTTTTGAAAGTAATAAAAGACAATCAAAGTCAAAAGTCCACATTCCTTAGTGAAACCTTCTCAGAGGTGCTACAGGATAATCAAGACAAATTTATTGGTGAAAACCTATTTGAGGCACCAATAGCTAACGACAAAAGTTCTTCACTACTTGATGAAGATAAAATCAAATATAAAATTAAAATAGCTTCCTATCTATAGAATAATCAGATGGTCCTATTGAGAGAACAAGTATTCAGCTCCACCATAACCAAAAATATGTTGAATCTATAATTAATAACATTACATGTGACTAAAAGTCTTGATCTTCATTTTTTCCCCACCATTATACATTCCATTATCATTTACCATTCCATTTCACAATCAAACCTACCATCCATTATTTTTCCCTATTTACCATTCATGGTTGCACTTTCCTTTGTAGAGGCTACAAATATACCTTATATCGACACTTGAATGAATCAGAATCAATGACCAATGAACATAACAAAAGAATTATTAGCAACCAAATCTACATGCCATTCTTGATAGATTAGTTATTCAGATGAGGTGTGGGCTAAAAATTAACATGATCAAGTATTTTGTTTGTATCATTTGTTGATTAGGACGTGTATCTCCATCTCAACAAGAAAAATAAAATCATATGCCATTTACCACACCCAAGCTAAAAACATGTACCATATCATTTCACATTTCCATGCTATTGCCATTATTACATTTCCTTTTTCCATTATCATGTATCCTTCTATTCACCCCATCACTTGGGGGAAAACCCTCTTACCATTTTATCAAATTTATCAAATCATCATTATCCTTAGTAAAACCATACCATCCTATCATTCCATTCTTATATAGACCAAAGCCTATTTTTAGTCATCCTACCCAATCCTATTTTGGTCTTGGTTCATTTGGTTCTTCCTGCACTTTTTATGATGAGATTTAAATGAAGTTTCAATAATCAATCAAGTCTATGTTTAAATGATAGTCTATGAAAGTAGTGTGACAGTTGATTTGGTAAGATATCTTTCATCCTATCAAGTTTGTTTATGTGAGCCTGATTATAACCACCTATGGGAAAACTAGTATCATTAACCTATGCCATTGTATTCTAGTTATAACCACCTATGGGAAAAATAAGGACGACATTTATTTATCAATCATTTCCGCATCACTTTTCCATCACTATTTTCATTTGACCATCCATTTGTAGGATTTGAGAACTTGTTGAGACCTAGTTGGTTTTTCCTCACCTTTTGTGTGGACATAATTACTATGAATTAAGATCATTTCAGGACTATGTGGGTCATGCCCAATTCATGTTGAGGTCACCTCAATCCCCCTTTCCATACACTATCACCATTTTGTAACCTAAGCTAAATGATCTCACCATTTTGTGAGTAACCTAAGCCAAATGATCTCGCCATTTTGTGAGCATGTATTTTGTCATTCTATAAAAAGTTAAGATACCTCAAAATTCCAAAAACATTCATAATATTTCAAAATCTAAAAACATTTGTCCTCTCTAAGCATAGTTAGTTATCCTTGATCCATCTTATTGGGGCATTGTCATTGTTAGGATGCTTTCTTTTGCTTTTATTTGTAAGATTTCTATTTATTTGCTTGTTTATTTCAAGTTGTTTGTTTGTTTATTTTTTGTTTGTTTGTTTGTTTATTTTCTTGCCTATTTGTTTGATTTTAGCATTGTTACCTCAACTCAGTCTATATGTGTTCATTAGGTGATTTCTTGAGCACATTATTCTTGAGTCTTTCCATATTCATATGTCAACATTATCATCATGGTTTTTATCATTGATGCATTATTTTAAAATGTTTATGGGATCAAGAGTAAGTCCTTACACATATTTTGGCCAAGTATTCATGGTGTTCTATCATGACGCCTACCATCACATGCTATAAAAAAAATTAGATTCACAAAGTTGTACAATCAATGGAGCTATAAAAGTTTCTCCTTGGTACCTTGGAAAAATATTTCCATCCCACCCTTAATCAAATCAACCTAATGACCATTATAGTTGTATCATTGCTAGTTAGGATGAGCATTTCCTCATTATCAAGTATAACTAAATCATTTACACTAATCAATATTATTCTTATATTCATCTATTTCATCACTTTTCACCTGCTCATCTTAATATGTATTCTAGGTTATATCCTTGAGTTATGCTGGCTAATCAGCCCTAACTAGGGCACAATCATCTTTAGCCAATCTAGGTCCTCTTAATGATTATAACCACCTATGGACAAATCATTATTCTAACTTTTAATTTTGATTATAATTTCCTTTGAGCAAATCAATATCCTTTTTACATTAATCCATGCAAGCATTTTCTCGTTTGGATTAATCTCAACCATGGGTTAATTCTACCTTTCTTCTTATTTCTTTTTTAGGGACCATCTATCAGCAAATGTGACAACCTCCCTTGAGGGGGCATCATCATAGGCTTCCCAAAATAATTTGGAGATTTGTTATTTAATCATCATCTTCTTGTTGGCATATAGACAATCTCTCATTATTTAAGAATACATTTCTTTACTTACAGTTTACAACATCTTCCCAAATAAGGGTAAATTATAGACACCTAATTCTAGCCACCGATAACCCCCAATCAAGATTTTGGCTAATTTTCCACCTAAAATGTACAATTTAGCCTAAAAACACTAAAACATGCTAAATGATGTGAAATTGACATATTCAAGTGCTGATTTTGATTAGGGTATCCCTCAATGGGGCAATACAATTTATAGGCTAGCTAACTTTGATCAGTTCATTTTGAGTCAAAATGCCAAATTTGCACCTGGGTGCTCTAGATTGCTCTTCCTTATCAAATATTTTGCACAAGACATGTGTCTTTGTTATTTTTTGTTGGAAACATCCTAAATGGGAATACTCATCCAACACATCTGGAAATGACTTCTAATTCTAATCGAATCAAAATTTGGACCAATAATAAGGCATTTTGATCAATTTGAGTAATTTGTGCACAAAGTGCTTAAACATGATTAAGAGACAATTAAACCAAATTAGAGGCCTAATTAATAATTACATGGAAACTTGTTGAATATTTGTTTTTAGAAGTGAATATTGAATATATACATCATCAACTAATCTCATTTCTTGGGAAGACATCACAAGGCCATAAATGCCACAAATATCAGGATTCATGCCCTCCATGCTTCATCAATGCCTTCAATGATGCCATCTATGCTTATTAATTGACATTTATTACAATGTAATGATGAGTATAATTAAAAATTTAATTCTAAAAATTGAATTAATCCTCAACCACACATCTCAATCTTGAGATGGATGACTAAGGTTGATTTTGATCAAATCTAAAAATTATAAATAGGAGGCCTCACAACATCATTTCTAAGCTTTTTGATGCAAATTTATAATTCCAAATTGGTTCCAAAAGATTCAAGTAACTAGTGTTACCATGCCAGATTCATTCCAAGCCAAGCCAAGATACAAGCCAAAGGTTCCAAGTTGAGATGGAGGTAGCCAAGCTTTTATTGCCAAGGACTTCATGAGCACAATCTGAGCAAGCCACCACTACAAAGGCATTAGAAGCATCAAAAGAAGGTGAAGAAATTATTATGTTTTGATCCCTTACTTTTATTTGTGCTTATCATTTTCTTTTGTTAACTAAGCTTTCCCTAGTGTCTAGGCTTAGAGATGTTATGCTATTAGTGTGTTTATTTCATTTTGTTTTCATTTTGGAACTAACACCATACTAACAATCTTCTCTTGAGTTAAATTCCTAGATCACAAGTTGTGCACCATTGATCAAGATTTGTGGGAAATCCTCTTTTGTTGGGGAGGAATGACCTAAAATTCACATTAACTCATGAAAAATTGATTAATAGAAAGATGAGTGAGATACCTAGTTACAAACCAGTCTCGAGAAGCAACACACTCTCTTAGATGGATGTCAACCCACTATTTTCAATTAAGAAGGATAATAAAGATAAAAAGACAAAGATTACAAGATATAAATGATGTAAAAGATAATTTGACAAAGATTAGATAAATTCAAATCATTTATTGCATTTAAGATGAACAAATATAGACATATAAGATAAATAGATGTAATAGACAATGCTAAAGATTATATATGTAAAAGAAAGGTTTTTAGAAAATAGTATGCAAGTTTTTATAGGTTTTTCAAACTATTTTAAGAGTTTTTTGAAATTTTAGTAGGGATTGATGTCAATCCTACAAGATTTATATCGATTTAGATGGATTGACATTGATTCAGATGGATCAACATTTATTTTATGTCAAAAACTAAACTTTTAAAATAGACTATAGTAACAACCTATATTATTACATTGATAAAATAACCAAATGTAAAATAGTGATAGAAAAACATAGAATACTTATATTTAAAATATGGATAAATTAAAGTGTAATACTTACCATGAAAATAATCTTGGCATGAGGTTGATATTGTGTATTTTTTTGTCTATATTTGGGTAATAATTCACTAGTAAGGGGTATAACAATCACCTATGAGTCTCCTAGAGAAACTATGTTAGCATTTTAGGGTCCAAAATTGTAGTTACCATCCATCTTGAGACATGGAGGTTTGCTATGTATATATGGATTGACATCGATCTGAGAGAATCAACGTCAAGCACAAAGGATCGACATCAATCTTAGAGGATTGATGTCGATCAACCATTTGGTAAAAAGTTGGCTTAGGATATTTTTAACATTTCTCCAAACTAAGTGAATGTAACACAAAGTTGTTTTCATGGGGTTTTGATGAGGGTAAGTTGTTGGAAGGGTTGTTGGGAGGTTGGATGGGTTTTATTCTTATTTGTTTTTAGGATTTTTGGTTGTTTAAAAGATTTTAGGTGGTTAAGGATGGTATATAGTAATTAATATGATTAATTAGCATAGGTAAATAGGGGGTATATACATAAAATAAACATTTAATTATAATTTGACACTTAATTATGGACATATAGTTTATTATACTTTAATTTATATTTTATGTATATACTTTTAGGATGTTTGAGAGTGGTTTTAGGCCTCTAGGAGTTAATATGAAAAATATAGATTTTTAGAGGTTTTTACTGTGATCAAGGAATTTGATAAAGAGAGGAGGTTAGATAAAGTGTTAGTACATAAAAACATGAAATCAACACACTAACATAATAACATCTCTAAGCCTAGATCTTAGGGGGAGCTTAATGAACAAACAACAATTGAAAACCCAACTAAAATGTAAAGAACAACAATCTTTAACTTCCTTGAAAGCTTCAAATGATTTCTTCATTTGGCTTACTTAGATTAAGCATAAGAAGTATTCATCAATGACATATGGATAACGTCATCTCCTCTATGCACAATTTTTGAATGCTTGGCTTTATTGATATGTCTTGGCTCAATTTCAACATTATAACACTAGGATTTTTGCTTCATGAATCTATTCTTGCATTATAACTCTAATTTGATTGAGATCCTTAAATAAAGAGATCTTGGATTGATTTTATAGGCTTTAAAATCCATTGAAATGGGTTAAATATAACCATGGTTGAGTTTATTAACTTTGGTTGAGTTTGGCATATTCATAAGATATTCTTTTATATATTTTCTAAGAGTGACAACTCACAACTTTGGTTGAGTTTATTAACTTTGGTTGAGTCTGACATATTGTTAGGATATTATTTTAGATATTTTACAAAAGTGACAACTCATAAAGGAAATATTCTCTTGAATTTTCATTTTAGTAATTGATTAAATTGATTTATTAGCTCATGGGTGAACTCAATTAGGATTTGAAATTGATTTAACTTGCTAATTGATTTTGATTAGGGTGTGCAAGTTAATTAATTCTTTTTTAGGCATTTGGTCATTTGTTTGATTTTGATTAATTAAATGTGTGTATATACCTTGTTTAATTGATTTAATAGGCCAAATTGGTCTAATTCAAGGTTATGAATCCAAATTTGAGACTAATAGAAATTCTTGGGCTAGATATTTAATGATTGGAAAGAATTGGTCTAAAGTCAGATATGAAGCCATTGGTGGCCAAATTTAGGTGCCTATAATTTGCCATTATTTGGAAAGATGTTTAAATTTGTAAGCATAGTAACATATTTTCAAATAATAAAATGGTTCTTTATGTTTATGAATGCAATGGTAATGATTGAACTGTAGCTGCCCCCTTGAGGGAGTGGTTGGCAAGTGGGTCGACAAATGGTCCCTCAAAAGAAATGAAATGAGGGGAGAAAATAAATTAATATGATGGGGTGACAACACAATTATTTACCCAAATTTGGGAAAAATCATTGAGAAAAGCAAGTGGGATGGTGTACAATGGTTTTCCCAAAGGTAGTTATAAGCATTGTACCCAATTGTGGCAATGTGGTATGCCAACATAATGATTTGCCTCAGTAGGTGATATAATTATTGAGAATATGGAGTTACCCAAATTAGGAAAAACACACAAGAAAGGAAAATATGTGATAACATAATGATTTTCCCTAGCAGGTGATATAATAATTGAGAATGTGTGTGGGATGGTGTATAGTGTTGATGTAGTATACCCTGATTATGAAAACATGATTGATGGTTTATGATTGATAAGTTGATACAGAGGATAAAGGTGAATTAGGAAAACTTTTTAGTAGGGAGATGCTCATTCAAACTAACAAAGGTTGAAATTATTTTGTTACTTAATTACTTTCTTTGGGATATGATTGGGTATTGGATAAGGATTGTTGTTGATGTTAGTATTGAGGAGATGGTAATGCTGCATTGATGTTATAGACCTCTCAAAGATAATTTTTGTTTTAGAATTTGATGGTAGGCCTCATGATATAACACCATGGGGGCTTGGCTAAAATATGCATAAGGACTGACTCTTGATATATGATACTCAATGGAAAATAATTGCACCAATGATAAATACCATGATGAAAATGTAAATGTTTGAATATGGATAGATTAAGAATAATGTCCAAAGAATCACCCAATGAACATGCATAGATTGAACCATGGTCACCGTGTTTAAAACAAACAAATATGTACACAAACAAATAAATAAACATAATAGACAAACAAAGAAATAAACAAGACAAAAAAAGAAACAAATAAGACAAATAAAGAAACAAACAAGTGTTAGTTAATATATTAGTATAAAGAACATGATAAACATTGCCCCTATAAACTAGGTGAAAAATAAACAAATAAACAAGATGGGGGAATAGAAGAAAAGGAAGTGGGTGGCCGAGCTATCTCTATATGCGCTAGGCAAGTGGATGCTACCTAAATAGTTCCATGGATATGACAATCTAACAAAACTTTAGGCCAAATGTAGTTCTCCCAAGAAATGGGAAGAAAATGATGATTGATAAAAGACATGATGGATGTGATATAATAATGGGGATGAATTTTCAAAATGGGGATAGTATAGGGTAAAATGCTAAAAAGGATGGGGAAACTAAGGAACAAGTGGTTTGTTTGTGACTTAGTGAGGGTTCTTAGAATCCTTAAGGCGAAGAAGTGGTCAATGTTGTTGGTTTTTCTAAATGATTTTCAATTTTTTTTGGAATTTTAAAAGAATATCAACTCAATATAAAATGACAAGACACTAAAATGGTTCAAGCTCACAAAATGGTGAGAGCATTATAACTTGAAGTGATGCTCAAAAAATGGTGAGAACATTATAACTTGAAGTGAGGCTTGCAAAATAGTGAGAGCATGGCTAAAAGGGGACTAAACTAACCTTGACATGAGTTAAACATGACCCACACTATCCCAAAATGGATTTATCTCATATTAGTTCACCTCACAATAAAGGAATATAACTAGTGTAGCAGCTAATTCAAACAAAACAGGCACAATTGGTATGATGACATTATATGGCATAGGAATGGCTAGGTGATATGTCAAGGAACAATAAATAAATTTTGCCCCTAGTTTTCCCATAGGTGATTATAATTAGGATAAAACTGATATATCAATGATACCAATTTGCCCTAGTAGGTGATATAATTAGTATCAAGACTGATGAACATGGATTTTCCCTAGCAAGTGATATAATCAGGCTTACATAAACAAAATTGATAAAAAAGGAATAAGAAATGAATGATAAAACTACCAATAATTATATCATACTACTCCAAAATACTATCTTTGTATGAAGTGCTTGAATTTTTTTTTGAAACTAGTCTGATTCTATGTGCTAAAAACATGAAACCAAATGGATAAACCAAGGTCAAAAGGGATAGGTTGATAGGATTCAAAACATGTTTGGTCGAGTAGGAATGGAATGGTTGGATGGTTTGGTATTTATTTGAGGATAATTATTGGTTATGATAATGATTAGATAAAATGGTAAGAGGGTTTCACCCAAGTGATAAGGTGAATGGTTAGGATATGTGACAATTATATAAGGATTGATAACTTGATATGATATGGTACATGTTTGGTTCTAGCCTATGTATGATAAATGATTATATTGTTCCTACTAAAGTAGAGATGCACATATTGATCAACAAATGATACAAAGAGAATATTCAATCATGATAATGCTATCCTAGACCTCATCTAAATAGTTGCTTTGTCAAGATCTAGCTATAGATTTAGATGTTGAGAATGTTATTGTGATCTTTATTAGTTGTTGATTCTGATTCCTTTAAGTGTCAAGATAAGATATCCTCATATCCTCTACAAAGAAAAGTGTGACCATGGATGGTAAATATGGATAAATGTTGGTTGATAGTTTTTTTGGAAAATGTAATGATGGATGATAATGGAATGGATGGTGGATGGAAAATAAATAAATATTGATATTTTTAGGCACACACAATGTTGTTGATTCTAGATTTGACATAACTTTGGATGTGGTAGGGCTAAAGACTTCTAATATTCTCTTAATAAGACCACCAAATTCTTCTATTATTTAGGTTTGAGAGTATTTACCATTTAATTAGGCTGTAGAGTGGAAGCTATTTTGATTTGATCTTTGATAATGTTTTCATTAAGCAGTAAAGAAATTTTATGCTCAGCCATTGGTGCCTTGAAGAGGTTTCTACCAATGAATTTATCTTGATGGTCCCATGATGCCTCCAATAATTTTTCACTAAGTAACATGGAATTTTAAATTTGATTGTCCCCTAGCACCTCTAAAAAGGTTTCACTAGAAGATGCTAAGTTTTGACTTTGATTGCCCCCTAATGCCTTTAAAAAGGTTTCACTAAGAGAGTGTTCTTATAATGTATGATTGTGGTCTTGGACTCATTTATTTTATTCATCTAATATGTTTCCATGGATACATTTTAACAAGGTATGATTGTATTGGTCCCAATCAACACTTATGGGAGATGGAATGTCAATGACATGGCTATGATAGAGTGTGGTAATGGTATGTGGAATGGGAAGAGGTTGCATAATCCTCATAGAAGATACTATGAGAAATTATGTTAATTTTAAAGTAATCATCCTCAAAAACCATAAAATAATCACAAATGTATTCATACTGATCTACTTAGCATGCATAACTAATGTTGTAATAGTCATGAACATATTCTATATCTGAATCTAATTCAAACTCAAGGGACATTGAATCCGAGGTCAAGATTGATGTTGATTCTATTTTTGATGCTAAATTTTATGTCAATTCAAGATTGAAACCTAACTCTAATATAATTCTTCATCTGATGGTTACTCTATTATAATGATGTCTTGTTGAATGTTTGGTATTGGACAAGTAATGACATGTGATGGCATAACAGGCTCCATAAAGACTATTTTGTCATATTGAGACTCCTCTAGGATGGGAAAAAGGTTAAGAGACAACTCCTTAAAGACTGGCTTGTCAAAGGGAAGATCTTGAAAAATAGGCATATGGTTGAGGTAATGATTTTCCTAAAGGTTATTATAATAATTAAGAAGTGACTAACAAATACTGGCTCATCAGATTGAGACTCCTTGATAACTGGTATAGGATCAATAGGTGATTCATCATAGGTTGACTTGTCACAAATGGTTGGCTCAATAAGAACATATTAGATCAGTTGGTTATCTTGGACTTAGTTTCTAATGAGTTGGAAAATACCATTTTTGATCATAGTTTGTTCCTCAAATGATTGGCTTATTTGGGTAAGTACTAATTGGACTAGTTGAGACTTTGGTTGGATTGGTTGGGGTTGAGGCTGAATGATTAGATGAGGTTGAGGGTAAATTATTGGATGAGTTTTATGGTGAATGATTGGTTGATGCTAAATGATAGGTTGAGGTTTACCTTGAATGATTGGATGAGTTTTAGGCTGAATGATTGGTTGAGGCTAAATGATAGGCTATGATCATGATTGGATTGGTTGATATTTGGGTTAGATTGGCTAGGGTTTTCTAAAGTGGGGAATTATATGCAATAGATGAGGAATTATTGGTAGTTGGATAATGGGTGGGTACTGTGGAGCTTGATTTCTATCATAAGCCAAAGGATGAGGTCCTAGAATAGAAATGGTAGGGCATCATGGAGCTTGATTTCTCACATAAGCTAAAGCATCTAAGTCCTCCTCATTAACCATATCATCCCTATCAGGGTCTTGATTTGGATTTTAAATCATCTCTTATCTTTGTTCCCTAAATTGATTATTATAAGAAGGGTACTAATTTATCTCACAATCATCCTCATCATAGAGGTCTGCACCCAATTCCTCCTCACTAACCATATCATCCCAGTTGAAGTCTTAACTTTGTTATTAAATTTGATTTTTGTAAGGTGGATAAAATTATATCTCACAAACCATATTATCATCAAAGGGGTCTTGAATAAATCCATAAAAATTAAAGCCATTTTGTGTAACCATTCTATCATAGTTTGGATTGTACTTGACTCCACCATAAGTGTATCTAGACATATCTACATTAATGAATAAATCTCTGATTTTTTTTAGAGTTATAAAAACTCTAAAAAACTATGTCCAAAGGACAAAGGGTTAAAACATGATCTAGCTTGGTTAAAAGTGGTGGAGCTAAATCTCTAGAAAGTCTATGCAAAGACTTGATAAAAATAGTGTATCATCAAATAAAAAATTCTAAGTCATCATCTGATACCAATTATTATAGGTAAAATAATTGAGATGGGAGTGTGAATTAGTGATGCTTGATATTCAATCCAATTTCAAACCCTTCAAACCCTTAATCATTCAAAACATACAATGATGAAGCATAAACATCATTGATAACAAAGAATATGAAGATAAAACAAGATCAAACACATAACACATGATATATATAGGGAACACTCTTAAGGGATAAAAAATAATGAGCCCTAAAATATATAATACATTCATGTAAATACAAGATTCAATATTTATACTAGCACAAACTGATCAAGGAACACCCACCTCTAAATTTAGTCAATTCAACCCCTAGGTAACTAAGCACCAAATAATCTACCTTTGATATGATCTATACCTCTGATATAATTTCAAACACACATAATTATGGACTTCTCTTGCTTTCACACTTCACCCCTCAATCTCTCTCAAATATCCTTTAGGTCTTACTCACTCAACTAGCCTCTTCTTGGCCTATTAGGTCTAATGACCTATGTGTCCACCTTTTTCACCTTGATTCGATAAGAAAAATTGATATTATTTACCCTTTAATTTTCATTTATGAATTTTTACTTCTCTTTCAAAGGTTATCTCCTTTTTTTGGCTCGTCACAAACACAACACACCCAAATAGGCCAATTAGGCCTTATATTTATACTATTCACTCATCTAACCCATATTAGTCAGACAAGTTGCTTCATAAACTTGTATTATAAATTAACTATGTCTCCATACACTTTAAATGGGTTATATACTCCAATCCATAGGTTGGACATAGTCCTTAAGACTCAAATATTCCATTAGGCCTTAATGAGATGTAAAATAATTAGGCCTTTAATCCACATGTTACACTTGAAAGATCTTAAACCACCTTAAGCTTCCAATAAAAATTTAAAATTATAAAACCTACCTCTAATAATCCATTTATTACTTATACATAGGTATATTTCACCTGGAACTCAACCTCATACCTTAAACCAAGTCATTTTAGATTGCTTGCCAATATGCTTTGAAACATAGAAAAGTATCTCATATAGAACTTGATCATATAAAAAAACTTATCAAATAATACACTCAAAAAAATACATGAGTAGATCACACATGGCCTATTAAACATCTCCATTTCAATTTTACACCTTCAATTAGGCTCTAATCACTGAAAACAACTCTATCATGATGATTACTCAGACTGTTCCCATATAGCCAAAATATAGTCAAAACATTTTGAATCTCCAAAATTGAATATGGGAAATATAAGATCTCCAATACCTTCTCATGAAAATTTTATAGTTGACATTTTTATACTCATTTTTTTCTTCAACTATGCTCAGAACATCTTCAACTTACCTCTACAAGATAGTCACTCAAACTATCAGTGTATTCAATAAACATAGTCAACTTCTATGCCTTTTTTCATACTGAATATGGATTGGTAAAACCTAAAAAATATATAAATATGGTCCTCATGGAGTATAAAACACTATTAAATATTTATTTCATCTTGAAACATCTAACTACCATCAAGAACTCTTCAATTATCCTTCTTGGGTCATTTACAAAACTTGGTCAAACCTTCAATCAGCGTTAAAGATCAATAATTTTGACTATAAAAATAATAAAACATTAAAAATAGATTATATATGTGAATTGAATTAATATTGATATCTTACTTTTAAACCATTAAAAAATTCATCCTAGATCAAAATACCAAGCACTAATTTATCCTTTTGCTAATTCAAATGCCAACGTTCACTAGGTAATACAAAATAATCTATAGATATGTGTCCTCATATCATACCCTCACAAAACTTGATAAAATGAAATATATTTATCTCCTTAAAATACTCATAACTTTAAATTTAATCACTCACCATTGATCTTAGATCCTCACTCTTGAGATTAAGCCACTTGGCAGTGCCATGTGCCCTCTATGTATCTTACAGTCAGTCTCCAATGAAATTCCACCACTTGGAATCCACACATGCATTATAATACTTATTTTGAATTATTTACTAATTAAAACATTTTATCTTCATCTACATGGTTTATCACACTCCATCTATCTTGATCTACTTCTCAAACTTTGTGAAAGTGACACATGTTTTCATCATGTTCATCCTCACGATATTTAACTAATTGATTTCATGATCACCGTTGATATATATATGACAAGTATAACACTCTCCATTAGATCCTTATATGGTCAAAATAATTTATTTCCATATATATTCACCATTCAATTAAACTCTCATCATAGATATTCGATATCACAAATTTGGCTAAGTATGGGAATTTATTGAAGTTTGTCTGAGAAGCCAACTTTGCACCTTAATAACTTTTGCTAGACTTCATGTCCAAACCTGAAACTTGAACTTTATGATATAATCAAATATAGGAATATATCAATTTATAAATCTTATCTTTAAACCTTCACATGTGTGAATTCTAATGTCATCTATTTTCTCACTCAACCTTATTTGTCAAGATGACTACTTGAACCTAGACCTTCATATGACTACTCTGATGAATTCCTTTTAATTCCAAAGTCACTCTAAGAACTCAAGAAACCCCATAGGGTATCTTCAACATGATCATACCATTAATAACATCCACCATCTACCTATCCAAGTCAAACACTGAAGAACTATACAAGAACCTTGAAGCACACTTTATCATTAACATCATTCTAGGACACATGACACCTTGGCGACATCATTGAAAAAATTAAAATAGTGAATTATATTCAGTTTTCACTTATATATACTTATTTTAATTGTATTGTAAAGGATTTTTATATATTTTCTATTTATAGTGATCACTACGTTATGAACCTGATTCTTATTAACCATTTTTGACCCACTAGGTCAAAAAGGTCAACCCCTGTAGTTTGAAACTTACCTTGTCATGATTGTTAAATTTTTTGATAGACATGTTATGAATTGTGATGTCTTTTATTATTTCATTTAGGAGGTGGTATTTTAGTTCATATAATTCCTCATGAAATGCCTTTAAGGGTTCCATAAGTTAATTTGATTAGTTCAGTATCCTATCATGAAATTTTCTCATTATTAAGTGTCTTAGGGAACATTATGGTGATTTATAAAATTTTACGGTTTTGTATAGGTTAATGTTTATGTTTTACATAGTAATTTTTTTCTCTTAAAGGTCATTAAAGAGAAAATTTTGGTTATCCATGTGTGATCAAGGCCACTTCATTATGGTGATCCACCATATGAGGTTTAGTCTTGTTTTTGAGGTCATACCTTATGCACTAGCTTTATTTATACTTGATAATGCATTCCAAGGTTTATCAAGTCTCTCATTGAGCTAATATAAAGTATTTTACATAAATTTGTAATTTTTAAACATCTCAAGGTCATATCTAATGTGTATATATGTCAAGAATGTTAGTACAAGTCAGATCATGGTAATTTTTTTTAGGTCTAATGTATAAAATAAAATGAATTACTCTTTTGTAGGTAGTTTTATGCACTTGTATGGGAATGAAGGTCCTATGTGGAATCATAAATACTTGAATAAAAACTCTCAATCAATACTTTAATCCCCTTAGATGGCATAGTGAACATAAATAGTGAGGATTTGGTTAACTTTCAAAGGAGATCTAGATATTTTTAGATCCTCAAGAGACGCCATACCATAGATAAAACATGCATATTAGGGGTTAGTTGGATTCATAGATAGGTGATCCATTAAATACTCATGACCATCCTTAGAATAAAGTTAAAAGAGATAGGTTTTATGGTGCTAGTCTACTCTCTCCATACAAACAATACCACTAAAAATCTCAATACACCCTCAGTGAGTGTAAAACAAGATTCAATAACTCCCACTCATGTGTATGGGGTAATGAGTTCAAAATAATTTTTTTAAAAAATTGAAGTTTACAAGAGAAAATTTTTAGGTGAGACTTTCATGCCAAAGGAAAGTGTGTGGACCAGAAGAAGGAATTTTTCATTAGTGATAGGCTATCAAAAACTCTTTAACACTCCACAGGACACTAAAATGACTACCTAAAGCTTGAAAAGATTGAAAAAGTTTCATATGAGATTATAAATCTTTTATATTTATCTCAATATCATATGAAGGCCCCAAATATAAATCTACACCTACAGTTCCATTCATGATAATCTCAAAGCAAACTACCTAGGACCTCAAAATGATTGTGTGACTTGATACATTCTTGAGCTTTAAGATATGGATTAAATGCATGCAATATAATTACAAAACATGTGAAGGATATTGATATAGTGTTAAGAGGTGACTATTTAATCTTGATTATAGGTGGGATATAGTGGAGGAGGTTCTTAAATCCAAGTGGGATATAACTCCTCAATTTTGAGTCTCTTAAGTTAAGAGAGATTAAATATGAACATGATAATACCTTTTAGGTATTGAAATATCACTTTTAAACATATTATATATTTTAAAAGACTACACAAAAGATCATCTAGGCACAAATGGAGGGGAAGCACAATGAGGAGGTCAAATCAAGTCTAAATCCTCAAGAAGACCTATAAGTATGCATGTAGAGAATGAAGTGTGCATGTCTTGAATAAAGTGGAAGTATTAAGACTCAAAAGACATAAAATAGGACTTATAGATAATCCCATATGTTTTATAAATACTAAATGGAGGATAAATTTCAAATCATGGTCATTAGGGTCTTTGCTTCAAAGTTATCTATAAACCCTAATAATGGGTACATGTAGGTTCCAATGAGTATGAAGGGTGAAAAGACATTATGAACCATATGAATATGGATTTGGTAGTGAAATAGACCTATCATATGGTTTTTTAATATAAGAGAACCTTTTTAGTATCATTTTAGGCCTAAATCTCTCTCTTGACCTCCCTCACATAGTTTGTCAGCTCAAGAGGAGCAATTTGAGATCCTCATATTTTACACAAGGATATGAATGGTAAATTAAGCACTTATAAATAATATACCACCCATATTAAATATTTATCCATGGAATTTGGATGTTCATTAAGGGCCTTTACACTATGAATGATTTTTAATAGTCTATCCAAGTTTAAACCATCCCAAAACCCCTTTTAGAGCTCAATATGGAAAAATGAGATATCAATGGATATAAATGATTTTAAATGGTCATGGAAACACTTAAAACACATCTTTAACTCAATTAAATTCCTTTTCATGCCACTAGGATCTACTTGCACTTGTATAAATGTACTAAATTATGTATCTTTCTAAGGATTTGATCTAAAAATAGGGGTTTTGATTTCTTAGGTAGGTGTGAATATTAGATAAGGTGGATTAAGGTGTATTATATCTCCTAAAGTATAAAACATCCATGAATTTGACCATATTATTTCTCCTATAGGTTTGTTTCATGAGGGTAATTTGAGAATGCTTGTGAAAGACTAGTCAGTGTAAGAGATACTCAATGAAAACCTCGAATAACTAAACCATACACTTTGAAACACTCCATATAGCTTCTTATGGATTTGAATATATTAATGTGCATTCTTAAATAATTAAATTATTCTTGACATGTTTCACAAGTATATTGAGTGTAGGTAGAGCAACTCAAAGGACCCTCACTTGATCATCAAAGTCCTTCATAATAGCTTGTCAATTTCCATGGTTAGATGTAAGAGGGAGTGGTGGTAAAAGGTGTTAATAAATTTAGATGAGATTGAGGATTAGTTGTATTTAAGTTTACAATTTTCAATATTTAATCCAAAAGGTGGACATTTTGAAGAATAAGATAAGATGTGTCAAGAAAATAGGGAGACCCCTATGCTATTTAGGAGAAGAAACATCATAAAAAATGTAACACATTTCATTGAAGACCTTATGAGACTTTTATACAGACTTATTATTGATTTTAACTCTTGTCATGAGTGTTTGAGACTCATCATCACTCTTTGAGTCTCCTCTATGCCATTTTTGTCTCTCCTTCTCTCTTCCTCTACATGTATTGCCTATTTTGGCATTGAAATTATCCTCCACCATGAGTATGGTGAATCCCTACTCTTTTTTAATGCCTTACATTAATATATATATCTGATTTTTCCTTATTTCATGGTTGAATTTAGTGTAAACAATTGAATGGTTGATGAAATCAAGTGTATAATTATGCTCACCATAGTTTATTGTCTTGCTTTTCTTGCCTTTATGTAGTTTAGTTCACTACTACAGGTTGTAGAGAGTGTCATCAAGGGTCACTTATGGATTAAAAGTGGTAAGAATCTTCCCTTCTAATATGAGAATAACTTACATCTCCCAAAATCATTAAGGTAATAGGTTAAAGTTAAGAGTAGTGCATGTATTTAAATGCTATAGATCATACTGCATATGAAAATGGTGTTAGTGATCTTAAAATTTTGTGTATCACCTCCCTAGTTAGGTTCATGTCATGTTATCCTTCTCCATTTTCCCTTACAAGCTAGTAGTTTAGAGATTGAGTCTAATTGATACATCAAGGGGAACTAGACTTACAATCTAGAGATTCAATCCTCCTATTAGGCCACCCACATCCTAGGATTGTCTCCATGTTACCTCAAATTTACACCCTTTAATAACCTTCCAAGGAAGAATATTTGGGCTATAACAGTTATGGCATGCTTGGTGGGACTAGATATTTCATTTCTTGAATAGTCATTGGTGTTCTATTTAATGCATCAACCTTTGGAGGCATGAACACAAACACCAATGGTAAATCTAATCATAATCAACTAGTTTTAATAGCCTAGGTATGCTTACAATTAAGTGATATTTTTATTTGTATTTATTATGAGTTTTCATGGCTAATTTTGGAGTAGAATTATATTTTACCCAAGTTGGTGAGACTTATCAAAAAGCTAATGAACCATATCAGTCTTATTTTGATCCATACCAACCCTATTATGACCCTACTTACCCTCCAACTAAACTTTTATATCAATGTGATCACTTTATTATTCCCTTAGTCAACATGATCAAATCCATAATACTCATACTGCATTCTTTTTAAGACTCAAACCAGTCATGCTAAATTTTGAAATAGTATTGAGAAAGTTTGATAAAAAAATAGAATTTGATCAAAATGTCCTTATCCATCTCATGAAGAAACTAAGGGGCTCATTAGAGTTTTTAAATAATAAGTGGGAAATTTTTAAAGAATAAAACCAACATGTATTAACCAATGAAGGGCTTGAAATAGGATTCTTAATCCAATTCTTAGAAGATAAATTAGTGAGATGGAGGAATCAAGAAATTCATTTTAGTTAGCCTGTAGTTCCCTGTCCTATATCAATCCAATCTCTTTTTTCTCCAAATTTAATTCAAGTTGAAATACATCATCAAAATAAGGAAGATATGTTAGATGTGAAGTCAAAAAAATTTGTAAACTACCCAAATATTTCATCCATCCATAAATTTGAATTACTCCACCAAGAGAAAGATCCTAATTTAAAACTCCCAAGTTGGAACCAAGCAGTGGAGTAATGGGGAAAGAAATATAAATCATGTCTTCACCAAAAAATTTAATCTAAAGAAGAGATTGTTCCTATGCAAACCCTATCCCCCATTCTTAAAGAATAGAAGAATTTTCCATCTCAAAAGTCTATCTAAGAAGGCATCTAAAACAAGAAAGAGGTCCTTATTAAGAAGGTTGAAATCCAAAAGTTAGTTTGTGAGATTTAACATCCCATCATTGGGGAGAAAATATTCTCTTGTTTACTAATGAAGGAAAAGTCATAGTTGTAAGTGAGAAAAATGAGGGCTATGAAGAATAATATTCAAGTGAACTTGAAGAAGAACTCATCATTGGAACCCCCTTAGTGAATAAAATAACAAATAAATCTTTGGAAATGAAGAGAGAGGTGATCTTGACAAAGTGGAAACAAAATTTGAAGGAGATAACACTCTTGAAGATGAATATTTAGACATGAAGGAGAAATATCTTGAAAGGTAAATCATGGTGAATTATCATGTTGAGTCTCATGAATAGGTTCAAAGAGGTTGGAAGGACATGTGGAAATCTTACCTAGATATGTTCAAGGAGTATCAAGAGCAAGATGAAGCTATTAATGAGAAATGTGAATTTCCTAGAAAGCCAATATGTCTTGAATATCATCACCAAGAGGTCAAATACCATGGTGTAGCAAGGTATGATGAGTATGACAATCTTTAATATGAGTAAGAGATGGAATTCAAATAACTAATAGAATCTAATGTTGCTATTGACTCCATGGACCAAGATGACACATATCATAAATACTGGGAGATTTGTAATGACTTTAAGACTCTTTAATGACCTATAATTTATATTGGGTAGATTGAATATGCTTGAGATACTTTTCCATTCTTTAAGAGAAATTTGGAAATCCCCAAAATGTCATCCAAGATCAAAACATCAGTTCATGGAACCAAAAGAAACTAAAGATGATATGTCCCCTATGAACCAAGAAGTATTCATGTTTGAGGTGAGTTAAAACATCAATAAGAATCATGAGAAGTATTTTGAAACACAATATGAGTATGTTTACATTGGAGACATGACTGTTGATGATTCATTTGAGAATATGCCAATCATAATGGTAAGTAAGAAGCATGGCTCATAAAATGTTATAGTCAAAGGTCAGATTGTTCTACAACATGTCTCATCTCATGAAGTAATAATCTCAAGAGATTTTCCTTTGATCTAGATTTGTTTCCCTTAAGTGATTGTTAGCAAAAGTATGGCATGTTTTCTTATTCTAGCCTTGTTATGTGTGTTTTTCTTTGTTTTTTGTGCATTTGGGAAGGTAAAAAAGTTATCTTGGATTGTTCAAGGGTATTTTATGTAAGGTAAAGTTCTCATATTAGTTAGTATAAAGGTGAAAGTGACTCCATTTAATAATAGAAGGACAAGGATACTATTCCACTAGTATTACACGCATTTTAACCCTATGAATCACTAATTTGTTGACCCCCTAGGTTAAAAGGTCAACCCCTATAGTTTAAAACTTAACTTGTCATGCTTGTTAACCTTTTTGATAGCCATGATATACCTTGTGAAGTCTTGTATTGTTTTAGTGAGAAGGAGGTAGTCTTTTTCTTACAATTCCTCATGAAATGCCTTGAAGGTTTGATAATCTAATTCACATAGTTCACTGTCTATCATGCAAATTACCCATTATTTAGTGTCTTTTGGAACATTAAGGTGATTTATAAATTTTTTAAGGTTTTGGAGAGGTTAATGTTTATGTTTTAAAGAGTTATTTTGCCTCTTTTAGGTCATTTAAGAGCAAATATTGGTTATTTATGTGTGATCAAGGTCATGTTATTATGGTGAACCACCATATGAGGTTTAGTCATGCTTTAGAAGTCATCCAATATGCAATAAAATTTTTTACACTTGTCAATTCAGTCTATGGTTTATCAAGTCACTCTTTGAGATAATATGAAGTCTTGTACATAAATTTGTAATTTTCAAGCATCTCAAGAGGATACCTAATGTTCATTTATGTTAGGAATGTCAATACAAGTCAGATCATGGTTAGTTTTTATAGGTCTAAAGTGTAATAGAAAATTAATAGCTATTTTTTGGGTAGTTAGGCACTTCTGCAGGCATGAAAGGTCTATGTGGAATCTTAAAGACTTGAAACAACACTCACAATCAATACTTGAATCCCCTTGAATGGAATAGTGAATAGAGATAATGAGGAGTTGGTTGACTTTTAAAGGAGACTTAGATCTTTTCAGATCCTCAAGAGATACCATACCATAGATCAAACATGCATCTTAGGGGAAAGTTGGATTCATAGATATGTGAGCTAGTAAACAATCATGACCATCCTTTGAATCAATTTGTAAGAGATAGGTCTTATGGTATTAGTCTAGTGTCTCCATATGAAGAAGATTACTGACAATATCAATACACCCTTAGTGAGTTTAAAACAAACTTTAATCACTCCCACTCATGTGTATGAGGTAATGATTTCCAAATTAGAATTTGTGCAATTAAAGGTTATAAGAACAAAGTTGAAAGTGAGAATTTCATGTCAAAGGAATGTGTGTAGACTAGAAGGAGTTTCTCATTAGTGGTAGGTTCTCACAAACTCTTCAACACTCCACATGACACTTAAATGACTACCTAAAGATTTTAAATAAATTAACAAGTTGTATGTTATCTTAGAAAGTTTTTACAATGCTATCAAGATCATATGAAGGCCCCAAATATAAATCTACACCTACAATTACACTCATGATAATCTCAAGGTGGACTACCTAAGACCTCAAATGGATTGTGTGTGATTTGATAAGTTATTGATATTTAAGAGAGGGATTGAATGCATTGATATAATTCCAAATCATGTGAAAGATCTTGCTAAAATTTTAAGAGGTGACTGAGTAATCTTGATTGAAGGTGGTATACAGTGGAGGAGGTTCTTAGAGTCATCTAGGATTTAAACCCTATCTTTTGAAGTCTCTTAAGTTAAGAGATATTAAATATGAGAATGATAAGAAATTTGATGTATTTAAATGAAAATATTAAACATATTAGAGATGTTACAATATAGTATATAGAATCATCTAGGCACAAATGGAAGGGAAAAACAATGAGGAGGTCAAATTCAGTATAAATCCTCAAGAAGACCTATAGGTATGTATGTAGAGAATGAAGAAAGTGTGAATGTATTGAATAAAGTGGAAGTATGAAGACTCAAAATAAATCAAGGAGGCCTTCCAATAAATCCCATATGGTTTAAAAATATTTCATGGAGGATAAATCTCAAACATGGTCACTAAGGTCTTTGTTTGAAAGCTATCTATAAACCCTACTAGTGGGTACAAGTAGGTTCCAATGAGTATGAGGGTGAAAACACATGATGAACCATATTCATATGGATTAAATAATGATAAATAAATCTCATATGGTGTTGGAGCATAATAAAACCTTTATATTAGAATTTCAATCCTAAATCTCCCTCTTGACCTCACCCACACAGTCTGATAGCTCAAGAAGAGTAATTTAAGATGCTCATATAAGGAGATGCATGATAACTTAAGACATTAATCATATGATACTTTCCCTATTCACTATTTATCCATGGAATTTGGATATTCATTAATGGAATTATCTCTATGAATGATTGATAAGAGTCTAGGTAGGTCTAAACCCTCCTAAAACCCTTTTTGGAGCTCAATATGGAAGAATGAGAGACTAATGGCTCTAAATGCAATGAAATGGTCATGAAAATACCTTAAAAAGAGAAATATCATAGGGTTTTGGAGCATGATAATACCTTTATATTATAATTTCAATCCTAAATCTCCTCTTGACCTCACCCACATAGTCTACTAACGTGAGAAGAATAATCTAAGATGCTCATATATTGCATGAGGAGATGCATGGAAACTTAAGATATTAAGCATAAGAGACCACCCCTATGAAATACTGATCCATGAAATTTGGATTTTCATTAATGTAATTATCTCTATGAATGATTGCTAAGATAAATCTTTCTCTTGACCTCACCCACACAATCTGCTAGCTCGAGAGGAGTAATTTAATATGCTCATATATTTCATGAGGAGATGCATGGTAGCTTAATATCTTAAGCATAAAAGACCACCTCTATGAAATACTGATCCATGGAATTTGGATTTTCATTAATGGAATTATCTCTATGAATGATTTCTAAGATAAGTCTTTCTCTTGACCTCACCCACATAGTTTGCTAGCTTGAGAGGAGTAATTTAATATGCTCATATATTGCATGAGGAGATGCATGGTAACTTAAGATATTAAGAATAAAATACCACTGCTATGCACTACTAATCCATGAAATTTTGATGTTCATTAAGGGTATTATCTCTATGAATGATTTCTAAGAGTTTAGACAGGTCTAAACCCTCCTAAAACCCCTTTTAGAGCTCAATATGGAATAATGAGAGATTAATGGCTCTAAATTCAATGGAATGGTCATGGAAATACCTAAAACACATTGTTCACTCTAGGGAGGTCCTTTACATTCAACTAGGTTGTACTTTCATATGTATGAATGTATTTAATTATGTATCTTTATAAGGTTTTGATCTAAAAGTATGGTGTTTGATCTCTTAGTTAGGTGTGGAATATTAAATAAGGTGGATTAAGGTATAATATATCTCCTCAAATCCAAAAAATATGTCCATTTGACCCTATAAGTGCTCTTACAAGTATGTTTCATGAGGGTAGTTTGAGAGTGCTTGTGAAAGACTAGTCATTGCAAGAGTTACTCAATGAAAACCTCAAGTAAATGAACCATACCTTCTTGATTTTAATAGATGAATGTGCATATTTGATGAAGTAAATGAGTCTTGACAAGTTTCACAAGTATCTTAATTGTAAGTAGAAAATCTCAAAAGACCCTTTCTTAATCACCAAATTCCCTTATAATACCTTGTTAGCTACCATGGTTAGATGTAAGAGTGGGAGGTGATACAAGGTATCCAAAAAGTTAGACAATATTAAGGATCAGTTAAATTTAGGTTTACACTTTTCACTTTCCAAGCCAAAAGTAGGGTAATTTGAAGAAGAATATAAGACATGTCAAACAAATAGGGTGACCCCTAAGTAATTTGGGAAAAGAAGCATCATTAATAAAGAAACACATATCAATGAAGGCCTTATGAGATTATTCTATAAACACCTTCTTGATTTTAACTCTTGTCATGAGTGCTTGAGACTCATAATTTCTCTCCTCTATGCCCTTTATTTCCTTCCTTATTTATTTCTCAATGTATACTACCTATTTTGGCAATGAAATGATCCTCCACCATGAGTATGGAAAATCCTTGCTCTTTTGTAATGCCTTTGATTAATATAAAATTGATTTTACTTCATTCATGGATTCATTTAGTGTAAGAATTTGAATGGTTGATGAAATCAAGTGTAAACTTATGCTCAATTTGGTTTATTGTCTTTATATTCTTACCTCCATGTAGTTTAGTTCACTTTTGTATGTTTTAGAGAGTGTCATCAATTGTTACTTGTGGATTATAAGTGGAAATAATCTTCCCTATTAATCCCTTAATAACTTACCTCTCCATAAATGACTAAGGTAATATGTGCAAGTTAAGAGTAGTGCATGTCTTTAAGTCCTATAGGTCATTGTGTATACATAATAGGTGTTAGTGATCTTTAAATTTGATGTATCACCTCCATAGTTAGGTTTATGTCATGTTATCCTTCTCCTTTTTCCCTTACAAGCTAGTAGTGTAGAGTTTGAGTCTAATTGATACATCAAGGAGAGCTAGCTCTGCAATCTAGAGATTTAATCCACCTATTTGTCTACCCATAACCTAGGATTATCTCTGTGTTACCCCATATTTTCACCCTTGAATAACCTATTGAGGGTGAAAATATGGGATATAATAATTGTGGCACACCTATTGGGACTAGATATTTCTTCCATTGAAGAGTGATTGGTGTGCTCTTAAATGCATCAACCTTTGAAGGCATGAACACAAGTACCAATGGTGACTTTGAGAATAATCAGTTGGTTTTAGCAACTTAGGTATGATTATAATCAAGTGATCTTTGTTATTTGTATTTTTGATGAGTTTCTATGGTTGATCTTATAGTAGACTTAGATTTTTCCCAAGTTAGTGATCCTTATTAGTAGTCTAATGAACCATATCAGTCCTATCTTAATCCATACTAGCCCTATAATGAACCTACTTACCCTCTATATGACCTTAGATATCAATGTGATCAACTTGATTATTGCCTTAGTCAACCTGATCAAAGCCATGATACTCATACTGCATCTTTTTAAGACTCAAACTAGTCATACTAAATTCTTAAATAGTATTGAGAAATTTTGATAAAAGAATAGAGTTTGATAAAAATGTCCCTATCCATCTCATAAAGAAGCTCAGGGGATCATTAGGTTTTTTAAGGTGTAAGTGGGTAATTGTTTAAGAATAAAACCAACATTTCTTACCAATGAATTTATAGAATTTGGACTCTTAATCCAATTATTGGAAGATAGATTAGTGAGATGGAGGAAGTAGGAAGTCCAATTTAGTCAAAATTTAGTGCCCTCTCCTACACCAAGCCAATCTCCTTTTGTTCCAAATTTTCTTCAAGATATAATACATAATTATAATAAGTAAGAGATCTTATAATTCAAGTTAAAATAGTTTTTAAACTACCCAAATCCTTCATCCATCCATCAAGTTGTAGTACTCCACCAAGAGAAAACTCCAAAGTTCAAAATCCCAAGTTAGAACCAACTAGTGGATTCATAAGGAAAGAAAGATAAATCATGTCTACACCAAGAAATTAAAGATAAGTAAAATATTGTGCCTATTAAAACCCCATTACTACTAAATAAATAATCTAATACTTTTACATATTTGAATTTTATCGAAGAAGGCATCAAAAAATAAGAAAGAGGTTCTTTTTGAGAAGCTTGAAAGCCCAAAGTTTGTTTGTGAAATTTAAAAAATAATCACTAGGGGGAACATGTTCTCTTGATGAATAATTAAGTCCAATTTGTATCATTAAGTGAGAAAATTAAGGGATATGAATAAAACTTTTCAAGTGAACCTAAATAATAACTCATCATTATCACTCCCCTTAGTGAAGAAAAGAACAAATCAATCTTTGGCAATGAAGAGAGAGCTGATCTTGATGAGGTGGCACAAAAATTTAAATAAGAGAACACTCTTGAATATTAAAATTTAGACATGAAGGAGAAATATATTAAAAGGGACATCATGGTAACTAATCTTATTGAGTATCATGAACAGGTTCAAAGAGGTTGTATGGACATGTGGTAGTTCCACATAGATATGTTCAAGGAGATGAAGAGAATGGTAGGATGACCCATATAGAAGAGCAAGATGAGGTTATTGATGATAAATGTGAAGTTATTTTAAATATAATATGCCTTGAATATCATTAGTAAGAGGTCCAATTATATGGTATAGTGAGGTATGATGAGTATGACACTCTAAGATGAGAAAGAGATATAGTTTAAATAACTAATAAAATTTAATGTTGTTGTTTCCTTCATGGACCAAGATGACATGTGGTAAAAATATTGGGGGATTTCTAATGAATTTAAGACTCTTCAAGGACATATTCTTCATATTGGGTAGGTTGAATGTGCTTGTGATACTCTTTCCATTATTTAATAGCAATGTGGAAATCCCCAAAAGATCATCCAAGATCAAAAACATCAGTTCATAGAACCATAAGAAACTAAAGATAATGCTACCCTTATGAGCCAAGAAATATTCATGTTTGAGGTGAGTTAAAACATAAATAAGAATCATTATAAGTAATTTCAAATATAATATGAGTATTTCTAAATTTGAGACATTACTGTTGATGATCCATTTTAGAATATGCCAATCATGTTGGCAAGTAAGAAGCATGGCCCATCAAATGCTAAAATTAAAGGCCAAATTGTTCTACAACATGTATCATATCATGAAATAACTAATCTCAAGAGCTTTCCATTTTATCTAGGAGGAAGAATATATGCAGGTTATTTCTGTTTTATAGTTGCTTGCTTTGTTTCCTGTAAGTGATTATTAGCATAAGTATGGTGTGTTATCTTGTTTTATCATCATTTTGTGTTTTTTTATTTGTTATTATGCATTTAAAAAGGTAAATAAGTTATCTTGGATTTTTAAAGGGTATTAAAACCAAGGTTAAGGTCTCATATCAATTATTAGTATGGTGAAAGTCACTCTATTTCCCAATGGAAGGACAAGGCTACTAGTCTATTATCATTGAATGCATGCTACCCTTTTGAATCACTAATTTGTTGACCACTTTTTGACCCCCAAGTTAAAAATGTCAACCCCTATAGTATGAAACTTAAATTATTATGCTTGTTAACCTTGTTGATAGCTATGTTATGCCTTGTATTATTTTAGTGGGAAGGAGGTGGTCTTTTAGTTCTTGTAATGCCTCATGAAATGAATTTAAGGATTCGATAAGATAATTCACTTGGTTCACTATCCTATCATGAGAATTTCCCAATGTGATGTGTCTTTGGGAACATTGAGGTGATTTGGTAGTATTTAAGGTTTATGTTTTGCATAGTCATTTTTTCTCTTCAAGGTCATTTAAGAGAAAATTTTTGTTATCCATGTGTGATCAAGGTTAGGTCATAATGATGATCCATCATATGAGGTTTATTCATGCTTTGGAGGTAATACAATATGCATTAACTTTATTTACACTTACCAATGCATTTTAATGGTTTATCAAGTCACTCCTTGAGCTAGCATGAAGTCTTATATGTAAATTTTTACCTAACATGCATGTATATTATGAATGTCAGTACAAGTTAGATCATGGTCAATTTTTACAAGTTTAATGGACAATTAAAAATGAATCATGATTTTTAGGTAGTTTTAGGAACTTGTATGGGCATGAAAGGCCTATGTGGAAGTTAAAATACTTGAATAAACACTCACATTCAATTCTTGAATCCCCTCGAATGGCATAGTAAACATAAATAGTGAAGAGTTGAATGCCTTTCAAAGGAGACCTAAAGATAAGCTCTCACAAACTATTTAACACTCCACATGACACTAAAATGACTACCTAAAGATTTAAAAGACTTGAAAAAGTTTCATATGAGCTTATAACTCTTTTAAAGTGCTCTAAAGATCATATGAAGTCCCCAAATATAAATCTACACCTATAATTCCACTCATGACAATCTCAAGGTGGACTACCTAGGACCTCAAATGGAGTATGTGTGATTAGATAAGTTCTTGAGATTAAAATATGGATATAATGATAAATCATGTAAAGGATATTGATACAATGTTAAGAGGTGATTGAGTAATCTTGATTTAAGGTGGTGTATAGTGGAGGAGGTTCTTAGAGCTAATTGGGCTCTAAACCCTCTCTTTTGAGGTCTCTCAAGTTAAGAGAGCTTAAATATGAGTATGATAAGACCTTTGAGGTATCAAAATAACACTCTTGAACATAATAGACATGTTTCAAGACTTCACAAAGGATCAACTAGGCACAAATGGAGGGGAAACATAATGAGGAGGTCAAGTAAAGTTTAAATCCTCGAGAATATCTACAAGTATGCATTAAGAGAATGAATAAAGTGTGTATGTATTAAATAAGGTGGAAGTATGAATAATCAAAATAAATCAAGGAGGCCTTCTAGAGAAGCCCATATGGTTTAGAAACATTATATGGAGGAGAAATGTCAAATCATGGTCATTAGGGTATTTTTTTGAAAGCTATCTATAAACCCTAGCAATGGGTATAGGTAAGTTATAATGAGTATAAAGGGTGTAAAGACATTATGAACCATAAACATATGGATTTGTGAGTGATACAGGCCTGTCATAATGTGTTGAGAAAAATAAAATCATTTTAGTAGCATTTTAGGCCTAAATATCTCTTTCGACCTTACCCACACAATCTACCAACTCGAGAGGAGAAATTTGATATGCTCATATATTGCACAAGGAGATGCATAAGAGACCACCCCTATATAATACTGATCCATTGAATTTGGATGTTCATTAGGGTCCTTATCTTTATAAATAATTGATAAGAGTTTAGGAAGGTCTAAACCCTCCCAAAACCCCTTTTAGTGATCAATATGGAAAAATGAGATATTAATGGCTCTCAATTAATTTATATTGTCATGGAAACACTTGAAACATGTTGTTCATTCTAGGGAGGTCCTTTCCATACCACTATGCTATATTTGCACATGCATAAATGTAATAAATTATGTATCCTTGTAGGTTTTAATCTAAAAATAGGGTGTTTGATCTCTTGGGAAGGTGTGGACCATTGGAGAAGGTGGATTAAGGTGAATTCTATCTCCTGAAGTCCAAAAAATCCATGCATTTAACCCTATAAGTGTTTTGATAGGTCTATTTCATGAGGGTAGTTTGAGAATGATTATGAAAGACTAGTAATTGCAAGAGACACTCAATGAAAACCTTAATTAATTGAACCATACACTTTGAAACACTCCATATAACTTCTTCTTACATTGAATAGATAAATGTACATTCTTGACTAAGTAAATGAGTCTTAACAAGTTTCATAAGTATCTTGAGTGTAGGTAGAGTAACTTAAAAGACCCTCTCTTGATCACCAAAGTCCTTAATAATAGCTTATTAGTTTCCATGGTGAGATGTAAGAGGGGGAGGTGACACAAGGTGTTAATAAAGTTAGACAAGATTGAGGATAAATTAAATTTAGGTTTACACTTGTCACTTTCCAAGCCAAAAGGAGGGCAATTTGAAGAAGAAGATAATACATGTCAAGAAAATAGGGAGACCCCTATGCTATTTTGGAGAATAAGAATCATTAAGAAAGAAACACATGTCATTAAAAACATTATGATATTATTCTAAAACCTCATTCTTGATTGTAACTCTTTTCATGAGTGATTGAGACTCATCATTTCTCTCCTTTATGCCATTTCTCTATCTTCTTCACTCTTTCTCTATATGTACTACCTATTTTGTCATTGAAATGATCCTCCATAAGGAGTATGGTGAATTCCTATTCCTTTTTATTAAATTTGATCAATATATAACTTATTTTACCTTCTTTCATGGCTTCATTTAGTGTAAATAGTTGATGAAATCAAGTGTAGAATTATGCTCACCTTGGTTTATTGTCATGTTCTTCTTTCCTCCATGTATTTTAGTTCACTATTATAAGTTGTATAGAGTGTCATCAGGGGTTAATTATGGATTTTAAGTGGAAATAATATTCCCTCCTAATACTACAATACCTTAGCTCTCCATAATTCCCTAAGGTAATAGGTACAAGTTGAGAGTAGTGAATATATTTTAGTTCTATAGGTCATATTACATATGCAATAGGTGTTAGTGATAGTAAAATATGGTGTATCACCTCCCTAGTTAGTATTATTTCATGTTATCCTTATCTATTTCCCCTTAAAATCTAGTAGTATATAGTTTAAGGCTAACTGATACATCATAAGGAGTTACCCTATCATCTAGAGATTCAATCCACCTATTTAGCCACCCATAACCTAGGATTTTATCTATATTATCCCAAATTTTCACCCTTGAACAACCTTTCAATGGTGAAAATTTGGGATATAACAATTCCTTTGGAAGATCATCAAATGAAATATTTTGGTCATCAATGAAGTCTTGGATCTTATAATTCAAGGTAAATCATAAATTCATAGAATGCCCATGGCCTTGGTGATAGTCACAATAAGAATTTTCATCATACCCTTTGGGTAGAGGTATACTCATATTAACCTCTATAAGGTGAGTGAGAGATATAAAATGACACTCTACAATCTAGGGGAGTAATGAAGTGGTAGACTCATGTAAGTGTGAAACTAAATTCATGGTGAATTGGATAAGATAAGTTGATTAGGTCAAATTAAATGTAGTGGTTTTTAAGTTTTTTATATTCAAGAAGTTTGACCTTATAACTTAGTTTGATAGTAAATTTAGTATTATATGCAGATGTAGTTGGTGTTTTTACTACATAATTAAGTTTATTCAATGAGATAAGTTTAATTTAATGAACATGAACACCATGGAATAAGTCATAGAAAGATTTGAAATTTTTGAATTAAATGGAATCATGTAAAGGAGAAACCAGATTTTTCTTGAAAATATCTTGAATCTCTTTATGTATCATAAGATTGATCATTTTAGCCAACATTATATTGTACCTCAAGATAATCACATTGATAGGTTCATTGATTCCCTATTTTATTTCTAAAATTTGGGCATAGGAAACCTTTTTGCTAATGTTAATAGAGAAGTGCACTAAAAACTGATCTACAAGGGTTTTGAAGGCATTTACTACTTGATTTGGTAAATCATAAAACCACCTTAAAGCATAGTATTTTAAGTTCATTGTAAATAATTTAGTCAAAATTTTATCAATGGATGCATAATAAATGCATGGTGCATAAAAATATTAAATATTTTATTTAGGATCACCATTTACATCATAAAATGTGAACTTAGGTGTAACAAAACTAGTTGGTAAGGGGTGTAAAGATATCTATGGTGTAAGAGGATTATTCAACACCTCTTATGAATCAATAACATAAGGATATTTCATATAATTTTAATCAATATTTTTAACCTTAGTTTACAAAATTTTTATAGTTTATACAAGAGCTTACACCTCTGGGTATTTTATGTTGGTCATTTGAGAAGTCACTAAAGGAGGTGTACTCATAGGATGGGTAGATTTAGGCATTGAAACTAGTGTTTGAGTTGAAGGATTTAGTTTTCCCATGGTAGATGTAAAAATAGTATTTTTAGTAAATAAAGGTTTAAATACATATCCCATGTTCCCATTAGAAGTATGAAGTGGTAATGTACTCAAGGGGAGGGTTGTTGGTATATGGGTATGACCCATAACTCAAATAACATGATCAATATATGGAATTGCTTGTTCATTTATGCTTTTTGATATTTTAGTTTCTAATATGGTTCTTAGGATCTCATCAAAATCTTTAGGATTTTGATGAATAAACTCATGAAATAAGAAATTTATTGCACTTGATCATGATCTATTTGTTCATGTTTATTAATTTCATTAGACTCAAGGTTTTCATTATCAGAAACTTCTTCCATGATAATCTCATCAGTATGTTTTCCATTCTCAACATTGGTATCATCATGATCCATATGATTATGTTGATAACTGGTTGTAGACATATTATGTGTTAGGATGGAAAGCTTAATATGTTAAATATGCATACCTACAAATCTAGGGTTATGCCTAAGTTGCATGTAAAATAATATAAGGAAATGAAAAAATACAACAATATGAAAATGTAGCTAATTGAAAACCTTAAGATTCAATTTTTTTTGCATTCATACAAATTGGGTTCACCGAATGTTTATCCCTAAAATATAGATTAGGGTAAATCTAGGGTTAAAAGGGTAGAGATAGCTTAGGGCATAAGGATGATAGAATATATCTAAAGCATGATAATTATTTATGAAACTCAGATAAAACATATAATGAATTTATTATGTTGAAATGATAAAGATAGAAAATAAAACTTATTTAGATATTGAAATGATAAAGAAAACAAGATACTTAGCTAGTTTTGATGTTGATACAGATCTAGATCTAGGATAGGTAGAAAGTGGACCAGATTTGGATTCTAAAATAGTGATCTAATTTTAGAAATTTGACCTCTATAGCCATAGACACTTGCATCAACCTAGGAATAGTATGTCAACACTATTGTGCGGCACATATGTAGGTTTTCAATATAGAATACCTACTAAAAGGTGTTGTGACCACCTAAATGCTTCTGAGTTCTATGTAAACTTCATACTGGTGTATTTAGATCTAGGTCATGGATTGTTGCTCCTTATCAAATAGTAAAACCCTAGTTCTTCATATTCATTGTGCCTATGGGGAAAATGGGTTAGTAGGCACATAGTGTCAAGATGCTCCAAATACCCCTATATCAATAAACATTTCCTATATAGCTAATAATCTGAAGTGGGACTCAGAGTTATGTAGTTATCCCTTACATGTTGGCTTATGTGTGAATCATGCAATGTGTGATAAGCAATTAAAAAAATGACCTAGTTTATAATTTAAAAAATATATCTCTTGGGCTAGTGCTTTAGTAATTCAGACCTATAGATATGTTATCCCTATGAATGGTATGGAAATAAGGGAAATTATGGAAGTTTTTCTTGCTTGAGTGCTTAATAGAATGATTTTGGCAAGTTTCCTTGTTAGTTTCTAGGTCTATGATAAGTGAGGAATTAATTAGGGTTGATCTTATATTTATACTAATCCATTTGAAGAATATCTCACATTAAAGCACTTAGGCTGACCATAAGTGATGGGTGTCATTGTTACCCCTTCATTTAACTAATATAAGTTGGTGTCATTTATTACCAGGGCCAGTATCCAAAGATGTTTGTAGTAAGGTATTTATTAGTTTTAGCTAACAATGTTGTTTGGGGATTTTTGGTATTGTATTAACCTAAGTGTTTACTTTGAAATTCTAAACTAATGCTGAAAAGAAACACACTTAGTTGAAATGTAAACACACCAAAATACTAAATTTAATAATCTAAAATCAATTACTCAATGTTGTAAACACACTAAAATAAAATACCAAATCCACACTTCTAAGCTAAGTTGTAGGATATAGGTTACTAGAAGTAAAGGAATAATAAATGCTTATTCAAATCTAAAAACACACAAATTAATAGTCTATTCTAACCTACAAGTTATTAATCTAATCACATATAGAATTTGTATTAATTTTTAATTGAAAATAAATAATAAATAAAATTATAAATACTAAAAGTAATGTTTCCTGTCTCATTAGGAGTGGGCCCTTGCTCATCCTTAGATTTAGGGTTAAATCAACTCAATCTTTAAAATGCCATCTTAATGCATAGAATGAAAGAGTAATATGATATGAAGTCTTATTATATTTAAAAAAAAAGATTACAATATTTCTATTCCTTGTAGATTGAGCATGGATTTGCTTTTTATTTAATGCAAAAGAAACTATCCTATAAACTAGATAAAAACTAAACTATCTTAAAATAAGAAAATATTTAGAGAGATTGGTTGGTATAGACAAAATAGAGAAAAGAATTATAATAAGATCCAAATGGGATTAGAAATATCCTCATGATATTTACAATTGCTACTTTTAGCAATATTTGAACACTAAATCTTACATATAAGATATTCATATCATCTAATTCTAGAGTTGTAGCCTATTTCAATAAAATTCCATAAATGGAATACAAAAATAGAAATCTATATATAGACATGTATAAAAATATAGAGTATCAATAAGAATCTTAGATCATCATGGAATATCTTGAATAGAGTTTGGAATGCCTTAGAACATGTTGTGGATATGTCTATAGTGAACTATGAAAATTGGAAGCATGACTATCATAATCTATAGTTGAATATTGTAATCCATAGCTTTATTGTTGTAAACCATAATTATCTATCAAGGTATATAGAATGCTTGAAAAAATCTAGAGTTATGCTCAAATGATTAGTTCTTGGCCATGTCACTTATTTATCTTCATGAGATCCTAGTAAAACTCTTAGCTATAATACCTGTACATATCAAAATATGGAAGATTAAACATGGAAATGGTTAGAACATCATTCAAAGAATGCTAACTTAGACTCACATAAGCCTATAGAGATAAAAACATCTATTTTATACCTTTTTATAGTTATAAACCCTAATGATACATGTAATGCTCAACTCAAATGGCATGTTTATGGCTATGAAGGTTGATATATCTTGGAAATAATGAGTCATAGTGTGGACTCATCATTTCCCCACACCTTAACTTTTTCAAGTCCCATTACAAAATAACTTCTCTTATCCTCATAAGTGTGAATCCTCTGACTTAGCTTGAGACTGAGATCATATATGGAGTAAAAATACTGAAATATACTCTCATGGGAAGGAGTAAATCCCATATCCTTTTTAACAAAATGAATCCAAATAGAAAACTATTACTTAGATTGTGGACTTGTATACTTCCAAGGAGACATAGGAGAAAGTAATAGAGGTTGTATAAACCTCATTCCAATCCATAATTTTTATCCTCCTTGAATTACAATAATAATTATCTAAGTGATAACCTCAACCCTTCTAAGGGTCCATCTAATAGTGGTAGTAGAAATAACTTCTCTTTAATACAAAGGGACTATAAACAAAATCCAACATTAACTACAAGGAGTCACCACTTGGTCAAAGAAATGCTAGAAAAATAACTCAAAATTAATAATGCCATTTTTAGAGTGTAAAGATAATAATCATGGATTTTAGATCGTTGATAATAGCAACTTTAGAATTTTTCAAATATCTATTGTGCATTATTGAACTAAGGTCTAATGCATATACCAACTTGCCTTGTAGTGTTTATATGGTCATCTATCTTTCCTACCATGATATTTGATTCATATATATAGAGAGAAGAGCCTAAATGGTAATTATTTAACAAATAGATTGACCAAGAAATTATGTGTTCCCCAAAATGATATCACATAGATAAAATTAACATAACAAATCTATCTATTAGGGGTACTATTTAGATAGACTATCAAGAATTCTTCACTTGTATTAATCTCATGGGGTAAGCCAAAAGAGATATAGAGTAATTTCCATCTGAAAAATTACTCATGCAAGAATATACTATATGAAGGGGAAGGACTCCTACAAGTTAACAAATTTTCACCAAGTTGATAGGTGAACTGTATGGTTTATCTAGCTTGTTCTTCCTTTTATTTTGCCTATGCCAAGTCTTCTTGTAATAGTTTTTTATCCTTCCCAAGAAGTTTTTTTTTCCTCTTCAATTCTCCAAGATCAAAACAAACATGATCCTAGTGGATTTTAACATCAAGGTGGGATAGAGTGGTTTGACAACCTTGTTCTATCATGGGTTTGGAAGGCACATTATAAGAGCTAAAAGTTATTTGGGTTTTCAATGTGGCATTTTATTGTTCAAATTTTAGAATATTTCTTCTCAAAGAATTATCTTCTTCAAATGTTTTGGTGTAACTCCATAGATCAATAATGTCATTCTATGATTCATCTAATTTCTTAAAGGACTGAGTCGAATGCTTTCTATTTATTTTAACAAAAGAGAGATGAAAAAATCCTTACTTTGGGATAAATATATTAGCTTAGAAATGTATTATACATTCTACTTGACTGTGAATTCTAACTGGGATAATGTCAAGGCATGTTACAATTCTACATCATTTGTTTCTTTAGAGGGTTGAGCTTCTTCATCAATCATTAGAGCTTTACCTTTGCAAATAGATATCTTTGTGGAGGTAGCAAGAATAATTTTAGGAATAGTATCTATAAAAACATATTATGGAAAATGAGTTTCCACTTCCTCTTTGTCCTATGCTATTGTTATTAATTTGGCATGCCAGGGTCAAATTACTACCCCTATCATATAAAACTTTCCTGAAATTGGTCATAGCCTTTTAAAGTTGGTCAAACTAAGGAATTGAGGCTTAAAAATAAATAATTTTGGTAAAAAATAAAAAATATATTATAAATGGGTCATTATCATTTAAAAATAGCATTTTCAAGTTTAAATATGCAAATAATCCATGCATAGGGATCAATTTTGAGAGAAAATTGAACTTTTTAGGAGCTATAGGTGGTTTCAAGACCTAAAATTTTGTAAAAAAGTTCATCATGAGTTGGAAAACCTTATGCAAAAGTTTCATTTCCATTGTATTAGTGGAGATACTTTATATTTTGTAAAATTCCTTATCATGTCCATTGAAGATCACCATTGGAGTAGGCATCATTATGGAGTGCCACAGAGGTTTCTAAATTTAGTTAAAAGTTTGGAAAGCATGGGATTATGTTTTAACATCATTAATTATAACTTTAAAGAGTGTCAAAACTATAAATTTTAATCAAAACATACTCATACAAGCTTATGTAAGTAAATAGGCATATAGGTCAAAAAGGGATTTTTTGACTTTTCAAGTAAAATGTGATTTTAGAGTGTTTTGATAGCATGTTACAGAATCTATGATGATGTTTTTATGAATTGGAAAGTAAGTGAAGATTTATTTTAATTTTGGTGAAATTTTCACTTTTTGTAATTCTAGGCACCCTTCCTAACCTCATGTTCAGATGCTCATATCTTTCACCACATGTGGATTTTGGCCAAAAAATCTTAGTATGTTTTGAGGAAACCTATTTCATTAAAATTCATGAAAAATTAAGACTATTTTAGGAGATTTTATTTATGAATAATCATTAAGAGTGTAGGCAACTCAGAATGCAGGCAAAACACCATAGGCAGATTTCTTCACATGGTAACTTTTTATATTTTTTGATGGAAACCAAGTATTTTTAGGGATTTTAGGAGATTAGTGTGATATACGTAAATGTCAATATTTTGGAATTTTGAGGTATGTAATTCACAAATCATCATTTTGAAGATTTAGCTTCAAAGCCCCCTAAAACCTTAAAAAATCTAGTTTTGAAAAAAGTTGATTTTATTGCCATATAATCATCTTGGATAAACTTGAAACCTATTCAAATTTCAAGTAAACTCAGAGAGGATTCCAGATATGCCAATTTTATGCATGGATATGTATAGATGAGGGTAGAAATCATATGTTTTGTGAAAAAAATGTAAAATGAAGTACAAGATATTTAAATGAAATATAATCACTGGAGGTCAAATATCATCCCATAAGTGTCCCAACTAGCTTGATCAAAATGACCACTCTATAGGAAAATGGAGCAAATTAGGTCTAGTCAACCCTGTTGACTGAATGATGAGTGTTTTCTCATCAAAATCATATGTATTATGATGAGAAAAGTTGTTATAAGTCTATTTAATTATTTTTTAAAGTTTCATGGCATATTTTTATAGGTTTAATAGAGTACAAATTCAAGAAGATAGGTTATTAGGCCTAATTGGCCTAATTGGTCAATCAAGTAAGTAAAGAATGGCATTAAAAATATATCAAATGAATTAATTTTAGAGTTACCACATGCCATATCTTATATTATTATTGATATTCATATGTTTTTAAATTTTAAATGTTATTTTATGTAAGGAGGATCCAAGTGGAGTTAACTAGCCTTGAACTTCCAATCAAAGCTTTAGTTGACCAGTTGATCAACATCATGCAATATTCCTTTATTATCATTTAAGGAATGATATTAAAATAATTAATGATAATTTAAAGTGGATATAAATACCAAATAATGGTATTGATTTCATGCAAGGAGAGTTGACCAAGTCAATGGGTCCCACCATTTCTTGTTTCAATGCCAAAATGGATTTCTTGTAAAGCAAGAAAATTAAAAGATTTTTGAAGATTATTGTATTTATTTTTGAACTCAAAATATGCTTGAGTTGATATCAAGATGGGTCTTACCACCTATTTTCCATGCCCAAGTTTGAGAGTGCATACATGCTTTGTGAAGGAAAACTATTTTTAAGAGTTTTCTAAATATTGTAAAAAGGAGTTTTCTAAATATTGTAAAAGGGAGTTGATTAAATAATTGTAAAAAGTTTTAGTATTTATTTAATTAAATAAGACTATTCCTTATGTAAATCAGCTCGAATTAGGCTATTATTATATTTTAATACTTATATATTAGCTTTTCAAGCAATTATTGTATTATTCCTAAAGTAGAGAAGAAATTGTAATTGACACCATTTATCAAATAAGGAAGATTTTTTGCATATGTTTTTTGGATCAAAATAGAGCATCATTTGAATTTGTAATAGCATAAAATTGGCATCTAATTTCCATTTTTTATGTCCTTTCCACACCTACTGTGAAAATCTCATCCTCTATAGGTCATTTGAAGATCTAGGATTTGAATTTGCTTTATAAACTTCTTTTAGGCCTTATTTTGAAACATTGATGTTTAGGATTGAATCTGAGTTTTCTTTTAGATTCATATGTGTATCTTACTCAATTTTATAAATATTTCAGAGAATACCAATCATTCAAGTGCATCACCCAATTAGATAGGATTTCCCATTTTGGTCCTTCTCCCTTTTCATCCCAAAATATCAAAATAGTTTAGATTTTAAAGATAAATCTTAAGGGAGACAACCCTCTCTAGAGGTTCTTCTCAATATAAAGTCATCCACACTCTAAGAAGTTTCAATTGTATTAGATAAAGAGAGGGTGTGTCTTGCACATATTCAAATAGGGTGTACTTTAGAGTGATAACAACTACATTAGTAATGGTAGTGGGTTCTTATCTTAGACTATCAAGAGTTTCTATAGTATTGATTCATCATCACTAACAACTAATATCAATTTCATTATTCTCTTCTAAGTGAGAGGAATAATTTCTTCATGTGAGGCTTCTTGAGGTGCATGATGTGAAATAGGGTCTACTAATGGTTCATCTTTTATGATTTGAATGGGTTCCTGTGTAGAGGTAGTTAGGTAACATGGCTTAGGGTTTCTTGTGGAAGACCTAAGTATTAACCTTCTTCTTAGCTCAAATTATGAAAACATTTATTTTTCTTATTTGTCTCTTAAGAGACCATCTACAGATTTAGGTTCATATTTTTTTTCTATCTTATTATATTTGATTATTTCTACACAAGACACAATAATCTATAGATCTACTCAAGAGGGAAATGACACTTCACTATAAACAATGGATTATGATAGAAACGATATCCTTTTTGTTTTAATGTTGCAGATGAAACATGAAGCTTCGAAGCATGTCAAGTGATGATGGAAATAAAAAATAATCATGTCACAAAGTGATAATGATTATTGAATTTTTCTTTTTCATTTATTAGTAATCATTATGCTACAAATTCTCTATCAATTTCTTATTCATATGAGTTGTAATATGATGACAAAGACATGTCATCATGAAAGTGTTTTATAACTTGATAGGACAAAGTCTGTAGCATGTAGTCATATTTTCAAAAGGTGACTTTTTGAAAAGATTCCCTAATGATGTGGGAATATCCTTCATATATATTTTTATGGAAACTTTGCCAAAGATTGAGCATATACTTGCAGACTTAGAAATTTAAAAGTAAACCCTTAGTAAAAGAATAAACACTATACCTTTAAAGACCCATGATGTTGTATCTGTTTGACTTTCTTCACTAGTTCTAATAAAATAAATTGCATGAATTAGTTTAAATAATGGTACAAAATAAGAAAACATCAATGTTTATTACTGTGGAACAAGAAGAATCGATCGTTTTGAAATCACTTTTTCTATTTTTTTTTTAGTTTTTGCCCTTAACTAGCCACTTACTAATTTTTTGATCAAGGCTCATCTTCAAGTACATGATCAACCAACAAGCTAGTTTTTTGGTCATGATTGTCAACAACATCCTTAAAGATTTTCATTGTTAAAATTTTTTTATTTCTCTTTTTTATTTTTATTTTTATTTTTATTTTTATTTTTATTTTTATTTTTATTTTTAGAGAAGAGGTGGATCCTCTTCCTTTATTAAGTCCTTGTCTTGAAGGATCAATAGTCATAGAAGATTTGAGTTCTTCTATGGGGCCAAACTCATTTTGTACCAACTAGATGAATTCTTCTTTTTTGGAAGGCTTTTAGAATAACTTCAACCTATGTCCATTGATTAAGAATGTCTTCTAATTATCATCTATAAGTAGTAATTATACTAAACCATTATAAAAAATATTTTTTATATGAAACTCTCTTAACCATCTAGTTCTTAACTTACCTTTGAAGTGTTGATACTTAGAATTATATAAAAGTGTCTAGTCTCCTTTGAACTGTCTTTCCTTAATGTGAAAATCATGCCATTATTTTCCTTAGTACACATAATCTTTGTCTACTATAAATCTTCTATTCTAATTTCATCAAGATATGAAGAGAGCTAGTTGAGCAGAGAAGGCTGAAGATCAATTTGAGAGGGACTAAGTTAAGAGTAGAGATGAAGGAGTAGATCATAATATGTTTTAGAATCAACAAGGGTTTATAAAGTTGATCAAACAATCAAGTGGTTGAGTTGGTACTAAGTAATATAAGGGGTTGGTGACTCCTTAAAAGTTAGAGCTTACTAAAGCCAAGTGGGAGCTTAGTAAATTAGGGGTTCGTACTCCTTACTGGGTTGGTACTCAACTAAATACTTTGTTATTTTGGTTCTTGATACATTAGGGTTGGTGCTCCAAGTTGAGTGGGTGCTCAACTGAAGATTGATTCTTTGATTTATAGGATTGTAGTCCAAGATATGTTTCAGTGGGTTTTATTTCCCATGAGAGTTTCAAATGTATATGTTTTGTTCATATGTTTCATGCTCTTTTGATTTGATGCTTATGTTTGATAAGATATACATGTCATGTTAGAATGGTTCATACATAGTTAAGTGGAATTGAATGAATTTTTTTGAAGACTGATTTACCCCGCTCTTAGTCATCTTGTTTTAAATAATTTAACCCTAAAATTTTGATCTAAGGTGATCTTATCATTAACCCTAGATTTTATATTAAAGGGGTATATATAAATGAAATGGCATAAGTGTGACAATCATATCTATAAAAATCCAATCAGATGTTAAACTTAGATATAAAAATACATTTAATTTATTATGTTGAGATAGTCTAAATAGGGAAACTATAACTATGATAGATAGATTTATAAACGAAAAAAAAGTGATATACTTAGATTTTTTATTGCTAATGTAGTTCTAGATCTAGAAAAAGTAGAAAGTAGGTTGGAAGGAGATTTTAGAAAAATCATTAGATTATGGATTGGACACTTCTGGCACTTTGGACACTAATGTTAGCTTGGGATGATTGCATTGATACTATTGTCTAGGTTCGACACAAGTGTTCTATACAGAATACCTACTAGAAAAGGATGTGATCACCTAGATCATTATAGTTTTTCTTTGCCTTAAATTTGGTCTATTTAGATTTGGGTAATGGAATATAATTTCTCGTGAAATGATAAAAACCTATTTCTCCATATTCATAGTGACCTTGGAGAAAAATGAGTTGGTGGGCACATGATGTTCAGTTGACCCAAAATACCTTGCTATCAAAGGGTGATGTATGCATGGCCAATACTCTAGATTAGGGCCTCAAACTCATGTATTTCTCCCATATGTGTTGTAATTGTGTGATTCACACAACATGTGTAAATATAATAAAATAATAACCTAGCTTATAACTTGGAAAATTAGGCTCTTGAAAGGTTACTTTAGTATTTCAAATTTATAGATGTGCAATCCCTATGCTTGGTATGGAAATATGAATAAATAGGGAATATTTTTTCAATTGAATGATCATTGAATGTTCTTTTGTCTTAATGTTAGGTGAAGAATGAATAAAGGTTGATATTGTATTTATATCAATCCCTTTAGAGTAATAAATCATACTTACACAATTATATCGACCATTAAGATATATTTCATTTAAAAATTGGATGAATTTAGGGAACTATACAATTGCATTAGGATAGTACAATAGTGTTTAAGCTACTATATATCCCAAACATTAGAGTCTAAGGAGTAGGAAAGTAGGTACATGTTTTGAGATTGAATAAATTTGAAGATAAGTATATTTTAAGCATTCTAAGAAAAGTAGAAGACCTAGGTAATCAGCATAAGACTAGTCAAACTAAGAGATATAGACCAAGAGGCATAAATATAGAGAAGATATGAGACTTAAAAAAGTGGGGAAAAGGTAAAGAACTAAGAGGAACAACCAAGGTTTGAGTTTTCTAAGTGTATAAGACTAAGGTGCTATATAGTCATAAAATATCATCTAAAAATTAAAAAGAGCATGATGAAAGTCTTTAAGCCTTTAATATCAAAATTAGGAAATATTTGAATGAGTTTCCTAAACATTTAAAACCAAATGAGGCACACACTATTATGTTTTTGATGGTAACTCAAATTATTACTTGAAAGATAAAAACCCACTAAGCTTATCACATGCTTATAAAATGTCTCAAGTTATGATTGTTTCTTTCATGAATTTTGGATGTATATTGATGAATTTGAACTATATGTGAACAAATATGAAAAATAATAGGATTTTGAATCTATGAAATCATATAATTAATTATAACCTACAATGGTTGAAGAGTTAAGAGATATGAAATAAAAGATAAGTGAAAGTATTGATAGCCATATTGATCCACAACTAATTGAAAATGAATTTAATCAATCTTCTACTTTAAATGTTTGTGAACCTTAGTGCATTAATTAATTTCCTTCATGTGATGTGGGTATTGACAATTTTAACTCCAAAAGTCAAATTGTCACCCATACCATTCAAAACTTTGCATATCATGTTGGTTTGTCTTATGAGTCAAGTTATTGGTCCTGAAAAGTCCTTAAAATAATCCATGATTAATAGACCTGTTGAGGCATTCACTTTGGTTTTTAGAGGATTTTTTGTGAGAAAAATCATCATGGAGGATTTTTTGGGTCCTTAAAGGGTCATTTTTATGAAATTCAAAGGGTTCTTTCAATTCAGGAAGGTTCATCTTCAAGAAACCTTTAAAAAAGGAATGCTTTTAGAAGGACTTTAAAACAAAAGTCCAAGAAAATTATTTCAAGAGGAAAAGTTTGAGGAATTATTTTGAAAAAAGGACTTTTCAAAAATTTTAAAGGGTTCTTTGCAAAAATTCCAAAGGGTCCATTGCAAAAATTTGGAAGGGTTCTTTGCAAAAATTTCAATGGGTTCTTTGCAAAAATTTTGAAGGGTTCTTTACAAAAGTCTGAAGGGTACTTTCCTTTTAGAAAATATATTTTCAAGGTTTCTGAAAGACCACTTGAAGAAAGTTGAAGGGTCCATTGCAAAAACTCCAAAGGGAACTTCTTAGAAAAAGGGGTCATTTTAAAGAAATACAAAGGGTACTTTCCTTTTAGAAAGGGCATTTCAAGCAAAAAATGGGCACTTTTCAAAAATACAAAGGTCCATTTTCAAAGAAAAGTCCAAATGAAATGTTCAAGTCCAAAAGGTCTAAATGAACTCTTTCAAAAGAATTGTCCATTGCATAAGCTCGAATAAAATTCAAAGAATTTCTTTTGGGAGGAAGTTTGAAAAAGTTCATTGAAAGGAATAAGCCCAAATAAAAGTCAATAAATTATTTTAGAAAAAAGGTTGAAACAAATAGCCCGAGGAAATTATTTTGAAGGAATTGTTCATAGGAAATGGTTGAAGAGAAAAAATCCAAAGGAATTGGTGACAGTTGTATGGACATCAACTTCAGCTTGAATAAATAGTTTTTGGGATTCAAATAACAAATGGCGGGCCCTCCAACATCAACATTTGAGCCCTTGTAAGTAGCCATTCACAAAGGTCAAGTTTTCAAATGGTTCATCAAAATTATGGTGAGCTTGACACTTGTTAAGATCTCATGATCAGATATTGATGGTTGTGGGAGTCCAAGACTACAATAAGGAACATGCCAAGTTTTAAATGCAAGGATAAAATATTTCACACTTGGTAGAGACATGCAACTACCTTTGACATGACTATGTCAATTCTATCAAAGGGACTTGAATGTATAAGGTTCAAAGTAATTTTGGATGGCTGATATTAGGATCAAAGTAATTACATGCTCTAAATGTTGAGGAGCTCAAGAACAAGAAGGAGTGATCTATAGTTATTGGTGTCTTCTTCTCTTAGTTCGCCACTCTAACACATAAGTCACTCTTCTTTCTTGTCTTTTATTTTATATATATATAAGATTTCAAACCATTTTAAAGGGGGATTTTTCCATGTTTGGAGAAAATCTATATTTTTCCTCTTTTGATGAATAATATAGAATTCATATCTCCTAAAAGTCTTCTGTTTTAGTGTATTTTCATGGTCTGTTAGGAGATGAAATTGATAGCTAAGTCTTCCTCTCATATTATCCTTTCCATTATACCTAGTTATAAGTGTTAAGCTCATCCTTATAGGTCACATAGTGTACTCTATCATCTTATTTATATGACAAGTGTAAGATCTCTCTACTGTCTTTGACATACCTATTGAACAATTATATTCACATCCTTGATCATCTTCTTAGTGCATGTCAAGTAGATGAAGGTCATATTTTTGATGTATCACAAACATAGATAGGATTTCCATTCAAGTTTATTTCTTACCTTTTCCCTCTTCCCTTTTACTTAGAAATTTGTGGCATAGACTAGGGCCCTAAGTGATACACCAAATGGAGATATCCCTTATAATCTAGAGATTTAATCCATTGATTAGGTCACCCATATACTTTGATTGTTTTCATGTTTTAGCAGACTGTAAAGGCTGAAAACTACCTTCACAAGGGTGTGATTCCAATTGATAATAGTTTTTAGCATGCTTGGTGGGACCCTATTTATCCTTGGCATAGCTAAATTTTAGAGCCAAGGAAAATAATTTTAATCAAAAGAGAATATCCATCTTCATCACAAGCTAAATATTCTTTAGGTTACAAAGTTCATAGCATCATTCAGGCTATTCTTTCATGTTAAAGCTTATCGCAAGGTTGGCTAGTAAAGGTATTCCTTTTGAATTTATTAAGTTACCTTCTAAATCATATAAGAGATCAAGGTTTAGTTGGAAAAATCCATATCCTCAAAATAAATATTTATCTCTTGGTTATCCTATTGTTATAAACACTCTAATCCCCACTATCTAAATGCCTATCAAAAACCAAGTGTTTATTCCATTTAATAGAGGTAGCCCACTAAATTTAGCCTAGTTTGATGACATTCTTATGTCTAACCTCAAGAGTATCCCATTCTTCTCAAGATAAAATCAAATAACCCCTATCAAGCACATCTAGGATGTAGCTAATCTCTGTTCAATCCATAATGTTGCTAAGGATAATGTTGATACTAGATTACTTGTTGCTTCCTTCAAAATAAAAAATTTGAGGTGTTATAAAAACTTCCCACTAAATTCCATTTTCTACCTAGGATGAATTATGTGTAGCCTTAGTCAAGTAATTTGAGGACAAATCTGATCACCTCTCTTTGGTTAAGTAGCTAACTACCATAAAGAGAGCTCCTCATGAGATCATGTCTAATTTGAACCTTAGATTCCAAAAAACATGGACCAAGATACCTATGTTGATTAGGCCATCCCCTGAATATGCATTCCTATATTATTTAAAATACCTTAACTCTAAAATTAGTGTGATGATACAATTAATGTGTGGTACTACTTTGCCAAATGCTTATGAGGTTGAAATAAAGGAAAAAAATAGTTTGATACAAGCTGGTAAAGTTTGTCCAAGACCTCCAATGCCTATATTCCCATAATTGAGGTTTATTTCAGCCCCTCAAATTCCTCAAATTCCATCCTTATCTCCTATACCATCCCCTCAAGCTCAAATTATAACCCTTACTAGTCAAAATAGTGAGATAGGAGAGTTGAAAACCTTGCTACAATCCTTTAGGAATGAAATAGTAAAAATCAATAGGCAATATTTCAAGCTAATAGGCCTTATTAGCAACCAAATCAAACTACCTATCAGCCCTTTAGAGATCAAATGCCTCTTTATCAAGGTTTTAAAGAGAATAGACCACCTTACCAAGCACAAAGAACCATAAATCTAGCTAATACATATGTTTCCCTCAATCCTAATTATCTTTCTACTTCAAAATCCATTTTTCCCATCCCACCTCAAAATAACTTGATGCAAGATTCAGGTTGGCAGCCCTCAAATCTCAAAGATGATCAAAACCAGGCCTTGGTATCATAAAACATCACTATGCAACAAAAAGAGTTTTATTTTCAAGGAGTTAAATACCAAGATGTAGGTTTATCATCACAAAGAGAAACTCAACAAGTTTAAGGGAAACTTGATGCAATTAATGTGAATTGGCAAATAGATGATCATGTTGTTTTTACTCAGGGTGTTGAGTTTAACAATGAAAGTGGTCAAGTTATAGCTATAACTAGAGCTAAAATAAGAGCCATTGATGAGGCTCATGAGGTAAAAAATTATTCAAGTACTCCTAATATTATTTACAAGAGTATAAAATATTAACTTTCTACCCCTAAGAATATAGAGGTTAGTAAAGTTCATCAGATACCTCTAATTTGTGAGCAGCTAGTGTTTTAGAAAGTGAAACCAAAGGTTGGTGGGTCTCTTTTAAATATATTGGATTATATGAATAAATTTAATATCATTATTATCATGTGGGATTATCTTTCCATTCCAATATAAAAAGATATGCTCATCCAAGAGCCTTCAGCTCTTAAATTGTCTCTAAAGCCAGTTGATAAAAAAGGTGTTGTCTTAACTAACTCAAATTAACCAAATAAAAAACAAGTGAATAAGATGGTAAATTTGTACTAAATTGAGTTAAAATCAAATAAGACTCCTCATTTATACCTTTATTTTATAGTGAGTGATACTTTGGTTCATAACTGTATGGTGGATAATATGCCTAAGTAGATTACAGATAAGCTCAGCCTTGTTTATGAGCCAAACACTAAGGGGGTATTAAAATTGGATGGATCACCAAAAAATATGGTATACATCATAAAATATATTAAATTTAAATTACTTGATTATCCTAATGTTACTATTTAGTAGGGTATTATTTTGGTAGACTTGCCTCCTTACTTTGCTATGTGCCTTTCAAGAGACTTCACCTCAAATATTGGGGGATATTTATCAATTGATTAGAATTATTTGATGTTAAAAACCAAGTATGGTACCAATTTAATGATTCATTTTTAACCTATTTTATGTTTTCATATGGATCCATATATGCCAAGTGTTATGAACACTAATTGTATCATCTCAGATGATGTACTATAAACTAGTGGAGTTGAAAAAGAATCACCTTAAGATGGAGTTCTAGATTTGTTTCTATATGAGTGGGCTTATAATTTTCATGATCATTATCCTTATAATCTAATTGAAGAAGGACTTGGTGTGTATTTCCTTCATGAGAATGATGCACCAATTCCAACCATGGTTAAGATGATGAGTCTAGTGAAGGTTTGTGGCAATTTTACTTTGATGGATCTAGGAATAAACATGGTACTAGGGATGGAATGATGTTTTTTTTTCCAAAAAATCAAAGGTATTTATCTTTTATTAAGTTATAGTTTGGTTTTTCAAATAATGTTGTAGAGTATGAGGCACTAGTTCATGGTTTGCAGTGGGCTAGGAAGATGAAAATCAATGCTTTGCAAGTTTTTGGTGATAGTGAGCTTATAGTTCACCAAATAAGAGGTTTAAACATATAATTTTTTTTTTATTAAATATTATAAGAATATAATATGGTAATTACTTGAATATTTTCAAGCCTTTAACATTCAGGGAATACCAAGAAGTGAAATAAACATGCAAATAGGTTGTATACCATTGAGGCAAAATTTAGTATCCCAACTGATATAAAAAGTGAAAAAAATTAGTCACACATAATGTGGTTGTAAGGCATTTTATTCCATATAATCATGAGAATTGGAAAGTGTTTAATGATGACAATAAAATTATGAGATTCTTATAAGAAGAGGTTGAGTTTTTTTCAAGAAACCAATCATAGTATTTGTAGTAGTATGGTGATCAGGTTGTGCAAATAAAAACAAATAAGTTGCCCAAGGGATTGGTCACACTTGAGAAAATTTTCAGTGGTGATTATGAATTAAGAAAGGAGAAGGCATCCTTTTCAATAAAAGAAGTATGCCAATGTAGAGATTGCCACTGGTAAGAATTTGAATTTGGGTAAGGTATGTCTCCTTCACAAAAATAATATTTCATTGAGTTATGCACAAGTTTTGATGATATATTTGCATGGAAATATAGTGATCTCAATGGATTTGACCCAATTTTAGCTTAACACAAAATTGAGTTAGGGCTGAAACTAAACCAGTGAGACAAAGACAAAGGCCCATCAATCCTAAGCTTGAGCCTTTGATGAGATCTAAGCTTCACAAAATCATAGAGTCAGCTATTATATTTACAATCAAGCACTCAACTTGGGTGGAAAATCTTGTTTTGATATAGAAAAAGAATGGTGATATTATATTTTGTGTTGACTTCCATGATTTGCGTAGGGCTTCACTTAAAGATCACTATCCATTGCCATCAGTGGAATAATTTTTAAAGCTAGTTATAGGTTTAGAGAGGTTTTCTTTGTTAAATGGATATAGTGGCTACAACCATATTTTTGTCAATAAAGAGGACCAATTTAAGACATCCTTCACAACCAAGTGGGGAACATTTGCATATAAAAAGATGCCCTTCAATTTATCTAATACTAGAATAAATTTTTAGAGAGCCATGGATATGGCATTCCAAGTCTTTCTTAACAAGTTTTTACTTATTTATTTGGATGATATAATAGTGTTTTAAAAGAGTACAAGTGATCACATGGTTCATCTCAATAAAGTGTTTAAAAGGTGTAGGCAATTTTGGGTATCTCTAAATCCCAAAAAGTGTGTCTTCTCAATTCATGAAGGTAATCTCCTTGGACATGTGGTTTTAAAGTATGGTTTAAGCATAGATTATAAAAGGGTAGACTCCATTATTACACTATCCTTACCTAAGCACAAAAAGTCTTTACAAAGCTACTTAGGGAAAATCAATTTCATAAGGAGATATATCTCATATTTTTCCATTTTAGTTAAGCCATTTACAACCATGTTAAAGAAGAATCAGAGCTTCAACTGGTCCAAAGAAGGAATGAAGAGTTTTGAGGATATTAAGAGGGCCATAGCTAGTGATCCTAAAATTATGCATCATAATTTCATAAAATATTTCATTTTTTATACATATGCTAACATGGACACCATTTCAGGGATTCTTATGCAACAAAATCATGATGCTTTATTGCAGCAAATAGACTTCTTTAGTCAAGGCTTGGAAGAGTATAAAATAGGGTATTATTTTATTGAAAAAAATTTAATTTTATTTATAATGTCTCTTAAAAATATTAGATACTTTTTATCTAAAAATAAAATACACCTAATGGTTTCTCATTCAAGCATCAAGGATTTCCTTTTAAACAAAGATATAAATGAAAAGAGGGCTGGTTGGATAAACAAGGTAAAGGATTATGATGTGAAAATTAAGGTCACAAATCTGATTAGAGGCAAATGACTTTACCTTATAGATGGTTTCATGACTTGGTAAGCTATCTACAATATGGTATTTATCCATCTCATCTAAGTGCTTCAAAGAGAAAATATTTTAGGTTGCAATAAATTCCATTTTTTCTATCAATGGTATGTTGCTAAGGTGTATTGAGCCAAGCCAAACTCAGAGATTGCTTGAAGAATTTCATGATGGATATGGTGGACATTTTTCCATAAGAACTATATCCCTTAAGATCATGAGAGGTGGGTACTATTGGCCTAGTATATTGGTGATTGTCATGCATGGGTTAGGAAGTTCAAACAATGTGCTATGTTTGTAGGAAAAGTGAAACTTGCATCCTTACCTCTTTAACCAATTATAGTGGATCAGCCCTTTGTCAAATATGGATTTGACTTTATTTGTCTCATAAGTCCTCTATCAAGTTGAGGACATAAATGGATTCTAACTGCTACAGATTCCTTCACACATTAGACAAAAGTAGTGGCATTGAAAGAAGCAAATGAAATCAATGTTATGGATTTATGTGAAGGTTTACTTACTAGATTTAGATTTCCTTTAACTATTATTTCTGATAATGCAATTTATTTTGTGGGAACTAGGATCAGCCAATGGGCTGTCCAACATGGGATTTATCTTATCACTTCATCAAACTATTGCCCATAAGGTAATGGCCTTGTTGAATCTATGAATAAGAACCTATTAAGGATCATAAGAAGGAATATTAAAGACAATAAAATGTCATGGCATCTCAAATTGAAGTCAGATCTATGGGCTAATAGGATCACCTATAAAATATCAATAACCAACTCTCCATACAAGCTGGTATATGGTAAGGAAGCAAGGTTACCCATTTCTCTCAAGTTTCCTACTTTAGAACTAATGCATAAACTTGAATTATTGGAGAATGAGCCTATGGAGATCAGTTATGTTGAGATTATGGAGTTGGAAGAAGTAAAAAATAGTCCATGCTAGCCATGGAAATTCATCAAGCACAAGTGAAGAGAGCTTTTGACAAAGGAGATTTTTCATGAAGTTTTAAAGAAGGATATTTGATCCTCAAGTGGGATGAAGATAGACATAAACCAAGAAGGCACATAAAGTTTGACTCCTTTTGTAGTGGCCCATACACAATCTCTAGCTACAAATCCCACAATGCCTTCCAACTTGTAAAGATGGATGGTGAGGAACTTCCAATCCCAATCAATGGGATACATTTAAAACATTGCTACTAAAGAGCTAAGTTCCTTTTACATATTTAGTTTGTTTTCCTCCAAGTGATATTCAATCACATTAGTTATTTTTGTTTTGTCCTAAATAATTAATTTGTTTGCACTTTTTCTTTTTTAGTTAGTTTTCCGTACTTTGTATGTTTCCCTTCTTATTTTGGAGGATGAAAGTTGTCTCATTTCAAATCAAAAGTTGTACTTATAGTCATGGATCAGATTTTTCATTACTTTATGAGTCTAAATGTCATGTATATGGTCTAGTTCTCAAGCATAGTAGGCATGATTTCTAGTTGAGTCACCAAAATGTTGACAATTTTGACCTCATAGGTCAAATCGTCACCCCTACCATTCAAAACTTTGCATATCATGCCAGTTTATCTTGTGAGTCAGTTATTGGTCCTAAAAAGTCCTTGAAATAATCCATGATTAACAAGATTTTTTAGGTATTAACTTTGGTTTTTAAATGATTTTTTTGAAAAAAGCATCATGGAGGCTTCTTTGGGTCCTTAAAGGGTCATTTTTAGGGAGTTCAAAGGGTTATTTCCTTTTGGGAAGGTCCATCTTCAATAAACCTTTAAAAAAGGAATTCTTTCAGAAGGAGGAATTAAAAAAAAATCTAAGAATTCTTTCAAGAGGAAAAGTCTGAGGAATTCTTTTGAAAAAATGAATTTGCAAAAACTCTAAAGGGTTCTTTACAAAAATTTTGAAGGGTCCATTGCAAAAATTCTGAAGGATTCTTTGCGAAAATTCTAAAGGGTTATTTGAAAAATTTCTGAAGGGTTATTTACAAAAGTTTGAAGGGTACTTTCCTTTAATAAAAGATATTTTCAAGGTTTATAAAAGACCATTTCAAGAAAGCCAAAGGGTCCATTACAAAAAATTTGAAGGGCACTTCTTGAAAAAAGGGGTCATTTTCAAGAAAGTTGAAGGGAACTTTGCTTCTGAAAAGGGCATTTCAAGTGGAAAAAGGGGCACTTTTTAAAAATCCAAAGGCTCATTTTCAAATAAAAGTCTGAAGGAATTGTTCAAGTTCAAAAGGTCTGAATGAATTCTTTTATGAGAATTGTCCATTGCATAAGCCTGAAGAAAAGTCAAAATTTCTTTTGGGAGGAAGTCCAAAAAACTTCCTCCAAAGGAATAAGCTTGAAAAAAATTCAATGAATTATTTTAGAAAAAATACCAAAATAAATAGCCCAAGGAAATTATTCTAAAGGAATTATCCACAGGAAATGGCCGAAGAGAAGAAATTAGAAGGAATTGATGACTATTGCTCAAGCATCAACTTCAGCCTCAACAAATAGCCATTGGGATTCAAATAACAAATGATGGGCCTGAAAATGTCAAAGAATGAGCCATGATAAGTAGACATTCACAACGGTCAAGTTTTTAAAGGGTTCATAAAGATTGTCATGAGATTGACACTTGTCAAGATCTCATGATTGGATATTGATGGTTGTGGGAGTCTAGATTATAGTAAGGGGCACACTAAGTTTTAAATGTAAAGATAAATTAATTCACACTTGGCAAAGACATGTAGCTACCTTCAACATGGTTTTATCAATTTTATCAAATGGAATTTAATGTATGAGGGGCTCAAGGAGATTTTTGGTGATTTTAGATGGTTGATCTCAGGATCAAAGTAATTATATGTTTTAAATGTTGAGGAGCTCAAAAACAACAAGGAGTGATCTATAGTTACTAGTATCCTCTTCTCTTAGTTCCTCACTCTAACATGAAATTCCCTCTTATCTCTTGTCCTTTCTTCTATATATACAAGCTTTCAAGCCATTCTAAAGGGGGACTTTTCCATGTCCAAAGAACATTTGTATTTTGCCTCTTTTGATGAATAAGACAAAATTCAATCTTCTTAAAAGATTGTGTTTTAGTGTATTTTAATGGTCTATTGGGAGATGAAAGTGATAGCTAAAGATTAATCTCATCTTATCCTTTCCATTATACCTATTTTTAGGTGTTAATCTCATCCTTTTAGGTCACATAGTGTGCTCTATCATCTTATTTATATGGCAAGTGCAATATCTCTCTAGTGTCTTTGATAAACCTATTAAATAATTACCTTAGATCATGCACAAGCCCAAGACCCTATGAAAAATAATGATTCTCGAAGGCTTCTATTTGAGTAGTGTAATTAGATTCACATCCTTGTTCATATTCTTGATACATGTCAAGCAGATGAAGGTCATATTTTTGGTGTATCACCATCATAAATAGGATTTCCCTTCAATTTTATTTTTTACCTTTTCCCTCTTCCCTTTTCCTTAACAATTTGTGGGATAGACTAGGGATCCTAAGTGATACACCAAAGGGAGATATCCCTTAGAATCTATAGATTCAATCTATTGATTAATCCACCCATAGCCTAAGATTGTTTTTATGTTTCAACAAACTGTGAAGGCCTAAAACTTCACAAGGGTACGAGTCTGATTGAAAATAATGAGTAATGTTATATCTTTCTATTATGATGTTGAAATTTATTTTAGTGGTGAAATCCATGATCCTAGTGTTAACACTGTAAACTACACCCTAAGAGGAGGTTGTTTAGGCCTGCCTCTAAGTTTGGGGTAACATGGGATTAGCCCAAGGTTGTGGGTGACCTATGACTAGGCTAAACCTATAAATTATGGGGATAGATACCTTGGTACATAAATTTAGATAAAATCACTAATGCCTACTAATTTTTAGGGTAAAAAAGGATAAATGGAAAACATGAAAAGAAAACTTATACTACTAGAGGTGAGGCACCAATAAAATTCATCCACTCTATTTGACCTTAAAAAACACTAATGGACTAGAAAATAAACTAAACTTCTATATCCAACCATTCCTATGAAATAGTGTTTCACATTTAAGTTGTGTTAAGTGGCTATAACATGAGGGTCATGATAGGGAGGTCTAATTTAAGGCACTTACTGGTCACATTCCACTTCAAGATCAATCACCAACAATCTTTCATACTATGTAACCTACATAACACATATAATAGCATATAGGTGAGGCAAGGACCTAAAAAGGGAGAATATTGACCACTTATGCATATCAAAAAAGAAAATAACACACTATAATCTAACATGAAGAAGTTTCAACAATCCATTTATCAGTCCCAAAGGTCTGCAAGATAAAAATCTAGGTAGAGGTTTCTCATACCTAAGTGATGGATGTTTAGAATGGCCTAAGAGCATAGATATATAGAATATGATCAAGAGAGAGAATATTTTATGGAATTTAAGTGGAATTTTAAGGCCATGAATTATCCTACTCTACTTAAATATAAGTTATAACAACCATAACAATCTCTTTCTCCTTCCATGCATTCATGGTCTTCAAAAGGTAACTTTTGGCATTGAAGTGGAGTGATGGGGGATGGTGTAGACTTGGTAAAACCCATTAAAGTCATGTACATGAAAAATATGGTCAATGGTATCTTTATTGGTAGTTATAAGGTGTAAATGTGGTCCAAATTGGCCTTCATGGGTCATTGAGTAGTCCACTTCCTTTTATGCATGTAAATATGACAAGGAAAATTGACCTGTCTTCCATTATGGGCATGAAGTGTATTTAATCACCCTTATACATAGATTATTTGGTGTAATTAACCTATATTTAATCTTTTAACATCCCTCTACACCAACTTCCATCTCTTCTTGCTGACTAAGTAGGCCATACTTAGGTAATTAGGCCTAATGGCTTAGTGTTACATGGTTAGCAACCATGAAAACATACATAATACCTTAAGAAAATGTGAATAGTTTTGTTTCAGGTCTAAAAATTTTTCTATATAGTGACTAGGCTTTTACAAGTAATATACACATGCAACTTTTTCAATCTAGGTGACTAGGTCACCTTATACTAGCCTTTCTAGACTATATATTTGGTGTAGACCTATAAGAGTGTTTATAAGATGAAATAAGGATGTATTAAGGTTTGAAAAGAATTAAAATTCCTTACATTACATTATTTAATGATGTGAAACTCTCCACCATGTTTTTTACATTGAAAACATCACTAAATACTATAAAAACATGATTTTTAGGGGGTTGGTACACCTATCTGTATAACTTAATACCACATATGTAATATCCTCTAAATTTAATATGTTATATAAGTTCCTTAAAGATAAATTTATGGAATTTAAGTGTAAATATATTAAAATTTATCCAATTGGGCCTATCTTAAGGTTTAAGTAGGGTTTTAAAGGTCTACCATCTAAATGATGGTTCATAAAGTATAGACCTCCAATCCCAAACTTATGTCCATGGATGTTGATCCCATATACCCCCTAAAATATACTTAATATATATTTTTCCCATGTATCTTTAATGATCAGATATGAGTTGAAGTTGGCTAACCTCAAACCTTTTGCTAAGCATTCTGGGTAGGTTATAGAGTTAATGATCATTCATATAGATAGGTTCCTTAAGCCAACTATTTACTTATTTATTTTAAGGTAATATGGTTTTCCAACTCCCCTTAAAATAACTATCTCTAATTCACTTTTCTTGATGAGATATGAACATTGGAATAGGCAGCTGGAGATGGGTACTTAGGATAGTTGGGTTTGAGAGGGGTCTTAAGACCAAATTGATCACTTTTTTTCTTTTATTTACCTATAATACCATAATTATGGTTTAAAAAATCATAATATGTCCCTTAAAGGCCTTAAGTATTCTATGGGGAGTCTGAGTTAGTCACAAGGTGGAGATGGGGTCTTGAGCCTTAAGATTGGCTTTAGGCCTAATAGGTCTAGACTGAGTCCACTGGTTCTAAGTTACATTTAGTTATTAAATAATGGTTTTAATGATGTAATAACATAATTTAAAACTTTTTTCCACTCTTTTTAATTTTATTTAACAATTTTTATCACCATTTCAATCTCTCTTTCATGGTCCACTTTAAGAATCACTATTCACTATTAAGTTTGAGTGCTAGATAGTAGGTGTTAGAGACTTCGAGTAGGTTACCCTATCCCTAATTTAGTGATGATGGATTTTTAAAATACTATAATTTTTTTCTATTTTTTAAAACACCCTCTTAACTAGGCCCTTCTTTCAATTCTAATTTTGTATACTCCATAATGGTCAGACCTAGGTTATATGTATAACTAGGTCTGAGTAGCCCTAGTGGCTTAGTTTGGATACTTAACCTAATAATATTGAGACTATAATAATTTTTGAAACCTTTATTTCATATTAATTTCTTAATATGATGTGGTTTCAACCCTTACACAACCTAAAAACATGTATAATCCCTCAACTAATATGCACATACTTATTTAGGTCTAATAAGCCTGTGTAGGCCATTAAGCTCTTCTTATCTCAAAGAATTAAGCATATTAATGGGAAAAACAAATAATTTTAGAAAAATTATTGAAAAACCCCAATTTTTACCTTTATTTTTCACCTCCTTGTAGGGTTTTACACTTTAACTCTTACTCAGGTCCCACTTGTAGGTGCTCAAGTGAGGGTTGTCTAGACTTTGAGAATGTGTTTATTAATTTTTATTAATTTGAGACTATTTTGGATGAAATATAATTAGGAATATTTCATCCTTATTTTTATATATCCTCTCTAAACCTTATGTTAAGGGCACTTTCCTTTTGGTTACCCTATTCTCATGACTAACCTGTGTATGGCAGTTTGATCATGACAAGGTGAGTGTTTCCATTTGAGATGTGGGTTAGTGATTCATGGTTTCATTTAATTATATTAACATATTAATTAATTTTATAAAAAAATTAACCCTTTAAACCTTATCATACCTTACATGTTTCTTTGATCTTACCACTGCAACCCTATGTGTGCACTTTGGGTTCCTGGCTGAGTTTATCCTTTTAGGACTGAGTTTGGTGTATTTGGTATCTATTTGACCCTAATTCCTAAATAATATGATTTTAATAGATGTATATGTATCCTAAATGTTTATCAACACCTTATATATCCATCTTAATGGTCAATATTCTATTAGAGTCTCTTTATATTGACAACATAGTCTTGTGTGTACCCAATAAAAGTATTAACTGAGCATGTCTTATTTAGGAATGATTAATGGGTTTTGTTACTTATTTTAACATATTTTTAATATTTAAACTTATTCATATGACCTCATGAATATCCTTAATACTCCTTAGTGACTTTAACACCCCTCCTAACAACTAAGACTAAGTCTACACCATGGGCTTATAGGTGCCTAGATGAGGATTTGTCTCTTAAAGGTTTAAAGATGAGAATGAATTTGAGTATAATGTAGTGATTTAATGAGGTAAATATCACAAAAAATTACTAAGATGTGAGGTACATGTATGCCCTTGAAAAAACTTAATAATTCTCCACAATCCTTCTCATAAACACCCTATTCACACTTGCAAGGAATGACTTTGTACACAATACACATGTAAATCAGCTTAGTGCAGGACTTGAAGGGTTATAAAGACTTATATGAACACTTAAGATATACAAGGGGAACTTTAATGGATCCCAATTATGTACCATATAACCTAAAAGTTCATCTATATTCATTTTCATGCCTTGAAGACTCTGTAAAATTCTTGTAACCTACAAATGAGATAATATTGGAGGTTTTATTGCTCTCTAGGGTTTACAGATGTGAAAAAATAATGGTTAATGTTTGATATGGTCTATTACTACTCGTATAAGACATGTCCAAATACTGATTGCATCAAATAACCAAAATTGCACTAAAACTATTGTAAGTTTGCTACATAGATGACGAAGATAACTTGACTACCTAGATTCTTAGTCATTGTTCATAAATCATGGGATATGAATTTGTAAACTAATTCCCATGATTTAGATTTCATGATACCCCATTCCTTTTCCCAATATATTAATTCCTTATTTTATCTCTCCTGTATAGACTGATCAAAATCTTAAAAGTTATTTTGAGCTACCAAAGAGATAGATAGAAGAAGTGAACTAATTTTTAGCTCTAAAACACCTATATTTATTCACATGGTGTCTAAACAAAGTCCCTTATATAGGTTTTTGACTCCTAGTCATGTTTGTACTGTATGAATACATACAAATCTAAAACTCTTGTAAAACCTACAAATTTTCTTCACTTTCTCATGATCTAGAATTTCAAATACCATTGGTGTGTAGGAGTGAAAATATAAGTCACATAACATTTCAAAAAAAGTGATGCAAATGGGTAAGATTAAATTTCATGGTTTCCCACATGTGTGGCCCATTTGGTGATTAAGAAGTGGGTTTGACCTCTAAAATGGACCCCTTTAAGTGTAAAACACTTTATTATGATTCCATGATGGAATTGAGACTATTTTTAGGTCATTCCTAATGGAATTGACATCAAAACATTCTCCTTTCAAAGATTTACAATGCAATTTATCTTTTATAATAGGTTTGACAACCATTTGATTACTCTAGGGGGTTTATGAAGGCTTGAAACTATTTTGAATAAATATACCATAAATGATAACCTAAGATACCTTTTAGACTTCATGTGATGACCTGAATAAAGATTGGACACACTATATCATGATATAAAATGCCCCCTTAATAAAATGTTTAAATCAAATCTAAATCCCTTGAGAATTAGAAACCTTAAACTTTTCAAATTACCTTAACTTTTTCAAACAGTGCTTATACCACCTTATATGCCTCAAAAGGACATGAAAAATCTTCCACTTCTTTAATTACCACCAAAACCACTTGGTACATCAACCAAAGACCTTAAAATAGGCTATGACACATGATGATATTCTAATCAATGACTAACACATACATGAAATCTTAAACCATGCTAACAAGGCTTTCAAGAAGTAAATACAGAATCATGACAAGCTCTAGACAATCATGTATAAGCTTTAGGGGGTTTTATAGGGGTTTATATTTGTCCTGGGAGTCCATATTTTCAACATCTTTGGTGACTCATATGGGTTGGCCATCTTGTTGGTCAAGAGAACCCATTATCCATGCATGATAGTGAGGATTCAACTGAGATGACAATATGAATTAGATGGGAATTTCAATAGACTACCAAAAAAATTAACACCTTATAACACCTATAGGACTACAACAAAAACCACACAAAAGGAAACAACACCGAAATAAATAACACCTAACACCTAAGGAAAGAAACAAGACATGACATAAAGCAACTAAATCAACTACTCACTAGACTTGTGTATGACACACTTATTAGAATCAAGATAAAGATAGCCTACTAAAAAACTAACCTAAACATAGTTTCTATCTCCTCCAATATCAAATGGGAAATTTTGTTGATCACCATGGCACAATGAGATCTGATTATCATGTATTGGCTAGAGTCCAATTAGGTATTTCTCACTGAATGAGGACTTATACTTGTAGCTAGAGACATTGGCATGCTCACTGAATCTTAGAAGAGAAATTGGATCTTATTGATCTATCCTTGGGTGCATAGGATTCCTATGTGGACCAAGTACCAAATCATATTCATCCCACACTTGTCTATTATACATCAACAATCTCATTTCTAATTCAGTCATGGGCTATTCTTGATCAAACTAAGTAGTTCAAGGTAGATCTTGTAGAATGATTGAAGAGTTGACTTCAATGATAAGTGAATCTTGTTTGATGAAATATTTAGGCCAAGAAGGTTTAGTTTCATTTTCTAGTGGTGAATATACATCTATATATGGGAGGAGGGGCTGATAACCTTGTTTGAAGACCTAAAATAAGTCACCTTCAAGTGGGACATCTCCTTGGAATAGCATGCTTGGATGGCTACCTTCTTGTTTAATGGATCCATCCTACTCAATTTGAACCTGATCATGATATGCCTTAGGAAGAGATTACCCTGACCTTATGATGCCAAATAGATCCATTACTATATCTACACATAATTCAAGTTTGTTTGGGCTCTCTTTAAGTTGGATAGTGGCTAATGTAAGAGCAGATATAACACAATTTGAGAAATATTTTGAAACCTTATATTCTTGACCATGTTCATGAAGTTATAAGTAACTAATTTACACCTCTGATAGACCCTTATAAGCTCTTTCATCTATCATCACAACTTGGTCAGCTTGTCTCTCTTATAAATCTCTTTATCTTGTAATTATTACAAGTTGAACAAATGTTATACTTTCACACTCTTCAGGACTATCATGTGAGAGGGCAACTATCATATCATCAAGAAAGTCTTCAAAGTCATCTTTTTCTTGATAAAATAATGTGTTCTCATATTATTTATATTTTTTCTCTTGTAACCCATCCTCTTATATATCCTTGAATGCTGATCTATGTCTCTCCTCACCAAGATGTGTGCCAATGGTAATCCCTTCTTCTAGGTCACTTAAGTCACCTTCATCAACTAACACCACAACCTGATGATATTTAATCACCTCTTAAAGGATAGACTCCTTTTCAAAAAATTTAATGAGATATTCTTGAAAGAAATATAGAAGAGAGAACAAGTCTAATTGTGTTATAAATTCATCATTTAGCTACCCACCTTTGACAACCAACACCTCATCTTTCTTTTGCATATTACATTTGAAGGGGCCTCCATAATGGGAATGATATAGGATCTTGAGGAGGGAGGGATAAGGATTGATTTTTTTTAGTTTCTCTTAACCTTCAACACTTTGATGTAGGCTTAACTTATCCTCTTTCCCCCATGACTATATTACTTATTTCCAAGTTGGAAACTTAGATTTTGGAGCTTCTTAATTTGCATGTGTTATAGCTTGTGGGATGAATGAAGAAACATTTTCCTAATATGGAATTATTCTTTTTGCTTCTACTGATTGAAACATGTGCTCATTTTCAAGTTCCACTTCTCTAGGTAGGTGATCTTCAAATTCACGTGTGATCTAATCACCAATTTATTCATGCTGATTGTGAAGGGAATGGCCCCACAAGGTCTAATCTGAACCATGGAACTCATCCCTCTCAACGCATACTCCTTCCATTTTTTTCATTTTTTATTGAACAGACCTCCTGGTAGGAAAGGATTAAGGGACTTCTGAGTAATTTGGAAGGTTTTTATGCTCACTTGGTTGGGTTCTTTGAGGGAGAATGAGCTAGTTTATAGAGGACTGATGTGAGATGGAGGAGGTCACATGAGGATGGTGAAATTGGATTTGTTTCCCCTCACAGAATACTAGTTTTTCCTATATGGTTGTAATCAAACCACCTATATCTAACATGGTATTAGTTTCTTGTGATTTATTTTCCTCATGATAGGTTCCCATTCTCTCTTGATTGACTAAAATAAGGATCTCACTTTATTAAAGAGGTGAATAGGGATCTCTTGGAGATAAATGCATTATGTATCAATCCCCACCATGTATTTTTCATAACTCAATAGAGTTTACTTAAGATCTAATATGGATTGGTTTGAGACATGGTTAGGCTAGCTAGAAGTATCATGATGCTGCCAAGACTGATTAGGAGGATAGGTAGGATGCCAAGGGGGTTGATAAGGCTCACAAGGGGATTAATAATCTTAGTAGTAAAGAGGGTCATATGATTGAGGTAAGCCATTATGTTGATGGTAGGGGTTAATTTAGTATTGGTAAGGATCATGATGGGGGTGATATAGGTCATAGGAATATTAATAAGGAGGTGTAGGATATAAATAAGGTTCACATGCAACCATTACACATCATGAAATAACTAAAAAACATAATGGGTTACCAATCAAAGATATATTCTTTCCATCAAGTGGGGGACCTTTTTATGACCCTTGCAATGAAAACCTAACTAAAAATATGCCACTTAAGTGCTTGAAGATACTTGAGATAACTAAGTACTACAAGTAGATACTCAAATTAATCAAATAATTAGTCCCACTTGGCATGCCATAACTAGTAAGACTCCAAACTACACCCTAGGAGGAGGTTGTTAAAGTCTACCTCCAAGTTTGAGGTAACATGGGATTAGCCCAAGGCTATGGGTGACCTTTGGTTAGGATAAACATCTCGATTATGGGGCTATCTCCCATGGTGCATTTATAACAAATCACTAAGGCCTACTGATTGTTGGTGTGAAAAGTGTTAGATGGAAAACATGAAAAGGAAACCTATACTACTAGAGGTGATGAAACAATATCATTCTTCCTCTCTATTTGACCTTAAATAACACTAATGGACTATAAAAATAACTAAACTTATATCTAAAATATTTCATATGTAATAATTTTTCACATGGAGGTTGTTCTAGGTGTCTAAAACACGAGGGTAATGATTATAAGGTCTAATCTAAGGTACTTACCACTTAGATTCCACTTCAAGCTCAATCACCAACACTCTTGCACATTATGTAACCTACATAACACATCTAATAGCATCTAGTTGAGTTAAGGACATACAAAGGGAGAATATTGATCACTTATTCATATCAAACAAGAAAATAACACACTAGAATCTAACATGAAGAAGTTTCAATAGTCCATTTATCAGTCTTAGAGGTCTATAAGATATAAATCTAGGTAGAGTCTCCTTATACATAGGTGAGGGATGTTTAGAATGGCCTAAAATCTTGTATATATATAATATGAGCAAGAGATAGAATATGGTATGGTGTGAAATTAGAATTTGAAGGACATGAATGATCGTCCTCCACTCAAACAATAATTACAATAGACATAACAATCTCTTCCTCCTTTAATGTGTTGGTGGTCTTTAATGGGTAACTTTTGGCATTGAATTAGAGTGATAGGGGATGGTATAGACTTTTTTGACCCCATTTAAATCATGTACATGCCAAATATTTTCAATGGTCTCTTACTTGGTAGTTATAATGTGTAAATGTGGTCTAAGTTGGCCTTCATGGGTCATTGAGTAGTCCACTTCCTTTTTCAAATGTAAATATGACTTGGAAGGCTACCCTATATTCCATTATGGAAATGAATTATGATTAATCACCCTTATGCATAATTTACATGGTGTAATTACCCTAAATTAACTCATGCAACAATCCTCTACACTAACTTCCTTCTCTTTTTGTTGACCAAGTAGGCCATACTTAGGTAATCAATCCTAATGGCTTAGTTTTAGTTTTTTTTGGCCATGAAAACCTACATAATACATTAATAACATGTTAATATGTTTTTATCAAGTCTAAAAAATGTTCTATACCATGACATAGGACTTTAAAAGTAATAAACATCTATAACTTTACAAATCTAGGTGATTAGGTCACCTTCTACTAGCCTTTCTGGACTGCCTATTTGGTGTAGACCTATCAAAGTGTTTCTAGGATTAACTTAGGGTGTCTTGAGGTTTTAAAATGTGAAACATGCCTTACAATACCTTATTAAATGATGTGCAACTCTCCATCAAGTTTTGTACCTTATAAACATCACTAAATTTTACAAATACATGAATTTTAGGGGGTCCTTCACTTGTCTATATAAATTAGTACCATAGATGGGATATCATATAAGCATATTATGTGATCCAAGTGTCTTTAGGACCAATTTAGGTCATTTAAATGTAAATATATCAATTTGTCTCTAATTGAGTCTATTTTATAGTTTAAGCAAGGTTTTGGAGGTCTACCATCTTAATGATGGTTCATAAAGTACATACCTCTAATCCAAAACTTATAACCATGGTTATTTATCCCATACATCCCCATAAATATCTTGAAGATATATTTTTCCTATTTAACTTGTATGATCGTATATGAGTGGATGTTGGCATACCTTAAGCCTTCAACTAAGCATTCTAGGTAGGTTATAGAGTTAATGATCATTCATAGAGATGGGCTAATTAATCCAACTCTTTCCTCCATATATTTTGAGGTAATATGGGTTTCAAAATATCCATAATATTACTAGCTCTCAATCACTTTTCTTGGTGAGATATGAATGATGGAATAAGAAACTCAAGATGGCTACTTAAGGCAATTAGGTTTGAGAGGGGTTTTAAGACCAAATTGATCACTTTTATGCTTTAATTTATCTATAAATCACTCCTAAGGTTATTAAATATCCTAAAATTTACATTAAAGGTATCAAATATTCTATGGGGAGTTTTATTTGGTCACAAAGTGGAGGTGGGGTCTTGAGGCCTTACGAATGGCTTAAGGCCTCATAGGTCTAGACTGAGTCCCAAGGTTCTAAGTTAATTTTAGGTATTTAATGATGGTTTAAATTATATAATAACATCCCTTTACACTTATTTCCACTATCTATAATTATCCCTATCTATTTTTATCACCATTTCAATCCCTCTCTCATGGTCTACCTTAAGTGTCATAATTCACTATTAAGTTTGAGTGTTAGATAGTACATGTTAGAAAAATTAAGTAGGTTATCATTTATATACTAAAAAAATTATGGATTTTTAAAATCATATAATTTTTTTTCAAGTTTTATAATACCCTCTTAATTTTTCCCTTCTTTTAATTTTTCTCTTGTAGACTCCATCTACGATTAGGCCTAGGGTATATGCATAACCAAGTCTGGATATCCCTAGTTGCTTAGTTTGGCTACTTAAAATGATAATATTGAGACTCTAATTAATTTTTAAACCATTATTACATCTTTATTTCTTCCTATCAGGTGGTTTTAACCCTTAGACAGCCCCAAAACATGTCTAAGCCCTCAACTAATATGCATAGGCTTGTTTAGGCCTATTTAGGCCTAATATGCATATGTAGGTCATTAAGATCTTCCTATATCAAGGAATAAAACATAATAATGGGAAAAAATCATATAATTTTATGAAAAAAAGTGAGAAACCCCCATTTTTACCTTTATGTTTCACCTCCCTGTAGGGATCTACATGTTAACTCTTACTCAAGTTCTACATGTAGGTGCTCAAGTGAGGGCTACCTGGACTGTGAGAATTAGTTTATTCCTTTGTTATTGCTTTAATAATATTTTTGATGATATATAATGAGTAACATTACTTAATTATTTATATATATCCTCTCTAAACCTTATTTCAAGGGCACTTTCCATTTGTATACCCTATTCTCATGACTAACCTGTGTATGATAGTTTGATCGTGAATGTGTGAGTGTTTCCATTTGAGAGGTGGGTTACTGATTCATGGTTTAATTTAATTACATTAACATAATTATGAATTTTCATTTCTATTTTATAAATTTTTAACCCTTTAGACCTCATCATACCTTCCATGTTTCTTCTATCTTACTACTGTAACCCTATGTGTGCACTTTAGGTTCTTAACTGAGTTTATCCTTTTAGGACTGAGTTTGGTGTATTTGGTCTCTATTTGAACCTGATTCCTCCATACTATAATTTTAATAGTACATATGTCTCCTCAATGTTTACCAACACCTTCTATACCCATATTAATTGTAAACATTCCATTAGAGTCTCTTGATCTTGAGAACATAGTCCTGTGTGTACCAAACATAAGTCTTAACTAAGCATGTCTTATTCAGGGATGATTGATGGGTGTTGATCCTTTTTTAAACTATTTTTAATATTTAATATTATTCATATTAACTCATTACTCTCCTTAATACTCCTTACTGACTTTAACATTCCTCCCAATTACTAACAATACTTATTCTACACCATAGGCCTATAGGTGCCTAAATGAGGACTTATATTTTAATGGTTTAAATATGAGAATGGATTTAAGTATAGGTAAGTGAGGTTATTATGAAAATATCATATAAAATTATTGATATTTGAGGTACATGTATTCCCCTAAAATAACTTGATTATTCTCCATAGTCCTTCCTATAAACACCCTATTCACACTTGTAATGGATCACCTTATACCTAATACACATGGAAATAATATTAGAGAATGATTTTAAGGGGATATTATTAAAACTTAAGATATAAAATTATGAATTTAATTAATACCAATAACTTACCATATATCCTTAAAGATCATCCATTTTCATTTTCATGCCTTGAAGACTCTAGAAGCCACGTGCAACCTGCAAGGGAGACAATCCTGGAGGTTTTATTGATCTCTAGGTTTAAATGTGTGAAAAAATAATTTTGAATGTTTTATATGGTATGTGATTACTTGTATAAGATATTTACAAACACTATTTGCATCAAACAATTAAAATTACACTGAAACTATTGCAAGTTTGACCCCTACATAGATGGAGAAGACAACTTGATTGCCCAAATTATTAGACATTGTTAATAAATTATGGGATATGAATATTTAATATAATTAACATGATGGATAGGTCATGATACCCCATTCCTATACCTAAGATATTATCTCCTCATTTTTTCTCTATTATATGGACTAATAAAAAACCTGAAAGTTGTCTTCAGCTATCAAAGAGCTTAATGGAAGAAGTCAACAAGTTTTTGGATATTTTGGATCTAAAACACTTGTATTTATTAACATGTTTTTTTAACTAATTCTCTCATTCAGGATTCTAACTCTATCTAGTCATGACCATACTGTACAAATTTGTATAAGTCTAAAACTCTTGCAAAACTTGTAACTTTCCTTCATTTTCTCATGATGCATAATTTTAAATGCTATTGGTGGGTAGGAAGAGAGAAAATATAAGTCACATAATATTTAAAAAAAAATTATGTGGATGGGGAAGATAAAAGGTCATGGTTATCCATGTGTGTGGCTCATTTGGTGAGTGGGAAGTGGGGTTGACCTCTAAAATGGACCCCTTTAAGCATAAAACACATTATTATGATTATATGATGGAATTAAGACTCTTTATAGTTCATTAATAATACAATTTACATCAAAACATTATATTTTAAAATATTTAAAATGCAATGTGGATCATATAGTAGATTTGATAGTCATTTGATGTCTTTAAGGGGTTTATGAAGTCTTGAAACTAATTTGAATGAATATACCATAAATGATAAATTATGATACATTTTAGAATTTATGTGATGACATAAAAAAGTATTAGACAACCTATATCATGATAAGAAAGGCCCCTCTTAATAAAATGGTTAAAATATGCCTAAATCCCATGCAAATTAGAAACCTTAAACTTTCCAGATTACCTTAATTTTTTCTAAGAGACCTTAACTTTGTAAAAAAATGATTGCACCTTCTATGCCTCAAATAGACATGCCAAATTTTCCACTTGTTCAATGTTCACCATGACCACTTATTACATCCACCAAAGACCTCAAAATAGTTCATGATACATGATGATGTTTCAAGTAATGACTAACACAAACATGAAACCTTAACCATGCTAGCAATGATTTCAATAAGTAAATAGAAGATCATGACAAGCTCTAGACCACCATGTACAAGCTATGTATGGGTTTCATGTAAAGGTTTTGATTGTAGGGGTTGATATTTGGCCTAGGAGTCTAAATTGTCAACAACTAGTTCTATTCATTTGTTGAGTTTTAATGATGATGATGTCCATTATGAGGTTGAGGATGAATGTATCTCAAATTATGACTCCACTAAAGTAAATTTGGATAAATTTATTTTTCCCAAAAGGTATAATTTATAGTGAAATAATGAGGTAGTTATTTTTTTATCAATCCATTAGTGAAACATTAGTGGACATTGCATACTCTATTAGTTTAATCAACTTGAGGTTTTGAATAATGATGTTTATTATTATTTGATTCAATTTTTGACTAACTTTGTATAGAATTGTGCCAATGGGTTTTCTATAGATGAGTTCCTTAGTGTTGATAGTGATGATGCCATGACATACATTATTGAATAAAAATATTATAAGGTTTCAATGCCTACCAATGTTGAATAAATATATGAGTCTAATGACTCGTTTAATTATTTTCAAGAAATTTCAGTTATATAAAATATTTCCATACTTTTCAAGATATAATTGGATGAATTAAATGAGTTATGGAAGCTTATTTGTCTGTGTGAAATAAATTGTGAAACTAAATGTGATGAAGATGAAAACATTGAGGAATTTATTTCTTTCTAACACGAAAATAATCTATTGTTTGATATTAAGATATCAATTGCATTAGATGATCCATAAAAGTTAGAACACTATGATTTTACTTGTATATATGATTGAAATCTTAATTGTGATAAATTTGAAAATAATGACAAAGTGGATTCTTTTTAGTTGTGTAATAATCCTCTATTTGATCATTTTTAATAATTTATATTTCAAACTAAGTTTAAAGATGCATATGTTGATGTGACATGTCTTGATTCAATAGAATTTCCCACATTCCCATTGGTGGAGTTATTTTACCCTATTTTTGATAAATGAGTGTAATTAATCTAATTTATATTAAACTTTGAAATGCAATTCATATATTAAGATATGACATTCAATCATACATCTAAGTGTAAAATAATAATATTTATTCTTTTGATTTGACACATGAAATATGATAGATATAGTAATTACAATAAAGGGGTGAATACTTATCTTTTTTAGTTGACTATTTGAACTTGAATATATATTATAAATGATTAAGATAACACATGCCTATAGTTTAGTAGTTTCATAAATGATTTGTTATTTTCAATAGGATGGTTTCATAGATTTGTGTCAATACCACTTGTCAATACTAACCTGCTAGTCAGTATTAACATGCATGAAATTAGGGTAAAATGATTATATGGTCACCTAAACTTGTCTATACTTTCTCTATGTTTGAGATCCCAAACCTTGATGATGTGTAAATCCAAAAATCGTTCTCTTTTTCCTTGAAACCATAGGTGTGATCATGAAGTATATAAACCTATACAAAGGGTAAATAATTATGGTCTAAGCTGACCCAAATCACCCCTATACTGATTGATTATTACCTACATATTTTATACTTCAGATAGAGAGATAAAGTGACATGTAATTCTCCCACCTAGTGTGATTGTGAAATTATGCTCCTTTGCTATATGTATTTAGCTAATGATCCATATTTTAACCTTGAAAATGTTTATTTTAACTTGTATTTAAAGTTATTAGACTTAACTTATGCTTTCTCTTAATGATATGTTTAAAATTTGGAAAAAATATGACATATTTTCTTAGTGCGCAATAGTGTATAGATGTATATCATATAAGTACTGAGTGCATTTTGAATAAGACCTTGATTTATTTATTTATGGATCTAATTGAATAAATTATCATGCCAATGATATGCTAGGATGATGGATTGATGTAATTGAAATGCTTGATTTTGAAAGATATTTTTTGCTATAAATGGGCTAATTTTGACTAGATCTATCAGTATCAACTGACAATACTAACCATCTATAGTAGAACTGACCTATATAAAGTAGACTGAACTAAGAGTATGAATACATTTTTGCAAGATATTTGATAGGCTTTAAATAAAAAATGAGGTTCATGTAGGTGTATAAAAAATAAACAAAATGTTTGACTTATAAGATAACATGCAAGTGTGAGATAATGGTGGACTATGACCATGTTTGAGTGCTCAAATCATACATGGTAACTATTTGTCAAGCTTTTCATTATTGAGTATTGAAGATCAAATTTTAGTATCTAAAAATACCCCCTTTAATTTTAGTAACAATAATTTTAGAGTAAAATAATAAAATATACCTAAGTATGTACAACACATTTTGTATTTGGTATGAAACTCCATTTTTTAAGTCAATCAATACAAAAATTGTTTTCTAATGAAAATCATGTTTACCTTACAAGTTTTTGGACATGATTCTTCTTTATTGAATGAATCATTTGAGGAAATTATCCTTCATTTATAAAACACATGGAGATTTGGGGTGTATGTGCCCCAAAATTGTATAATTATGTAATATTTTGGGTTGGGAATATGTGTATCCCAACCCTCATGAATTTGGGTCAAAGTATGCAATGTATTAGATCAAATAAATATTATCAATTTTTCCACCTTAGGTCAAATTATCACCCCATCATTTAAAAATTAGCATATCATGCCAAATTTCCTTGTGAGTTAAGTTAATCTTAAGAGTTCCTTAAGATGATGTATTTTATGTTATAATGATTCCCTATAATTTTTTTACCTTGGTGTAATTTCTATCTCTAGACATAAGCCTTCAAAGATGATCAATAAATGACTTGAACAAGCATACAAGAACTAGAACATCATCAAATATCATGTATAAATGGACTAGTCAAATTGATTATGAATTTTATAATTATGATTAGGAAGCCTCTCAAGCCCAAAAGATCACATGGACATGAAGTCCTTATTGCCTAGATCATCCTCTACAAATTTCATGTCTTGATGTCTTTTCTGTCTTAAGATATAAAGCTTCAAATTTAGAATTGTAGAGTGAAACATGCATGGGGATGTCAAGTTTGAGCCTCATAAAATAACCATTTGAATTTAAATGATCCAAGATCAATGGTGAGAATTCAATTATACCAAAGATCCAATGACAAGTAGGTGACTGATAGTGTTACTGGGTCTTATAGATCCAATGGCAAACATTTGATTGTGTATCAAAGATCAATGGTGAACATCAAGTTAAAAGTTTAGTGTGAATACATTGGTGATAGTGTCAAGATTTTAGGTGCTTGATCGAATATCTAATGACACATAGTGATTAATATAACTAGTGGACCTAAGCAGATCAATAGTGTATGATCCATTATATAAAGTAGATCGATGGTGAGTGAGAGGGAAATGAGTCAATGGATGTTAAAGGTTCATGAGAAGCTACCAAGTGTATTAAGCATGTTTAACTAGCATAAGATCAATGGATTTCATTAATTAATATAAATAAAGATTAATGGTGCATGTGTAAGTTGAGAAGGTAGATCTAATGGTTAGTAGGCAAGATGATTGATGGTCAGGATTAAAAGTTGATGATTAATTGGAAAAAAATCAATAACATGCATTCACTAGGAAAATCAAGATAAATAGTTGAGATTAAAATTCAAAATCTAGGGACTTTATAAATAAAAATTATATTTGAGGTCAAACTAGATCAAATGTCTCAAATAATAACCCTTTCCCCACTCTTGCACACTAAATATGAACCAGTAGGGAATAATCCATGTCAGAACAAGATTAGAGTAGATTGATCTAGCTGTTATAACTACTTTGACATCATAATTTGGTTTGAAAACGACTTTTTCTACCATTATAATTGTAAGGAGCATCAATTCAAACTATAAATATATTGAAAGATACTGATATTATTATTATGGCCATTTTACAAAAGTGGTTTTAGGCATCATGATCTTTTCTAATGGCATTAAAATTGGAATGATTGGGAATCTAGGTCATTATGCTCCCTTTTCCATCCTTCTATGCATGTTCTCCATATGTCTCACCCCATTTTGCTATATATACAAGATTCTAATTGCTGAAATACATACCTCTCTTTGGAATGACTAGACTCTACCAAGATTTGTACTGTAACACCTATTTAGTGCAATAAAGACCAAATTCTTCCATTTTACAAGATGAATTGAAGTGTGCCTCATGAATTCATTGAAGTTGTTAAGTGAATGCATGTTTTCCATTCCTCTATATAAGTTTCCTCACTTTTATGTAGATTTTTGTTAGTCCTCAAAGGTTATTATAAGTGCATATATAATCTGTTGGTCAGTTTGGATGTGTAAAATTGCCCTCCCATACTAGGTTGATAGCTAGTCCATGCCTTTTGGTGAAACTCTTATGTGAAGGCTAATAAAAGAGTGAGTGAAGTGATCTTATAAAATCTTTAAAGTATTTTTTAGTTTGCCTTGTTCAATGATAAGGATCAAAACATTTGGTGCATCATCTCATTTTACATGTTTTATGAATTATTGTCAATCTCTCTCCCTTTTCCAAGCAAGAGATAATTTATGTATAGTATATGTGATAGATACAAAATGAATCCATCCTTCTCTAGAAGTATAACCCAAGTTTAGGTGACCCATATCCTAGGGTTAGCCCCATATTGGACTAAGTTTGAGTAAAAGGCCCTGAACAATCTCATTTCTCATCTAGGATGTAACCTAGGACACCAATAGTTCTAACATGCCTAGTGGGTCCAGTTCTCTTAGAGGAACAAAAATTTGGAGATAAAAAGAATCATATATAGTAGAAAAGGAGATCCATCATCATCAAGATCTAAAATATCTTCAAATTTTTAGAGTCCATAGCACCATCTAGACAACATTATCATACCAAATGTTACTACAAGGTCAGCTGGTAAAGGTATTCCCCTTGAATTCATTGAATGACTTTTTGTTTCATATAAGAGAGAAAGATTTAATAGGATAAGACCTTATCCTTAAAATCAATATTCATCTCCTAATCATCCTATTACTTTAATTAGTGAAATCCCCACTACCCAAGTGGATATAAAGAATCAAGTGTTTGCCCCATTTAATAGAAGAAGTCCACTAAATTTGGCCAATTTTGATGTCATATTATGTCTTCTAGTAAGATTATCCCATTAATCTTAGGAAAATATCTAACAACTGCTATTGAGTATATCTAGGATGTTACCAACATTTATTCAATTCATAATGTTGTCCAAGATAATGTGGCTATCAGACTACTTTTTGCTTCCTTCAAAGGAAAAGCATTAAAGCGGTACAAAAATATTCCATTAAATTACATAGATACCTAGGATGAGTTAGGTGCATCCTTAGTCTGACAATTTGTGGACAAATATGATCACCTATCTTTAGTTGAATAGTTGACTAACATAAAGAGAGATCCTCATGAGTTCATGTTTAACTTTAACCTCAGATTCTTAAAAACATGGACTAGAATACTTGCATTAATTAGACTATCCCTGAAATGTGTATTCTTATATTATTTTAGAGCCCTTAATTCTAATATTAGTGTAATGATACAATCTATGGATGGTAATACCTTGACAGATGCTTATGAGGTTTCCATAAGAGTAGAAAATAGTTTGATACAAGCTAGTAAGTTATCTCCTAGGCATCTAATGCCTATATTCCATGAGATTCAATCTATTCCAGCCCCTCAAGTTCCTTAGTTTCCATCATTATTCCCTATTCCACCTGCTCAACCTAAAGTTGTAGCCCCTTCTAGTCAGGCTAGTGAGATTAGAGAATTGAAAAGTCTATTATAATCTTTTAGGAATGAAATAGTTCAACTAAAAAGATATAAATACTAGGGTAGGCCTTACCAAAAATAAAATTAGACCTCTTATCATATTTTTAGAGATCAAAGGCCTCCTCATAAAGGATTTGGATAAAATAGACCACCCTACCAATTACAAAGAGCCATAGTTCCATCTAAGCCATATGTATCTCTTGACCCTAATGTACCAATAAGTTTAAAATATATTTTTCCCACACCTCCTCAAATAAATTTTATGTATGACTCAAATTGGTAACCCTCTAACCTTAATCCTGATCAGAACCAAGCCTTGATATGATAGAACATTACTATGCCAAAAAGGACACAAGAAAATTTTTATCTTCAAGGTTATCAGTATCAAGAGAAAAATTTGGTATCCCAAGGAGAGGTTCAATAAGTTCAATGGTATCTTGATACCAATAATGTAAATTCACAAATGGATGATTATGTTGCATTCAATCATGGTGGTAGGACTAACAGTTTAAGTAGTCAAGTTGTAGATGTAACTAAAGATAAAAGAAGAGCCATTTATGATGCTCAAGATATGATTAATGTTTCAAATACTCCTAATGTTGTTTTTAAGAGTATCAAATATCAACATGCTTCCCCTATAACATAAAAAAATTAGAATGTAGAGGCTGGGAGGGTCTTTCAAATACTCTAGTTTGTGAACAACTAGTGGTTCAAAAGGTATAACCAAAGGATAGTAGAGATTAATTTAGTATAGTAGATCATATGAAGAACTATAATGTTATAATTATCATTTTTTATTTCCTTTATATTATATAATAAAAGGATATGCTCATCCAAGAGCTTTAAGTTCTCAAGGTGTCCCTAGAACTAGTTGAGAAACAAGGTGTTGTCCTAACCAATTCAGACCAAAAAATAAAGAATCAAGTGTAGTAGGTACAGAAAATGGAAAAAGAGGACAAATAAGAGGTAAAGGAAAGTAAAAATCCTTGCTTATATCTATCTTTGATAGTTGGTGATTGTTTAGTTTATAACTGTATGGTAGACAATGGAGCTAGTAGCACTGTCATGCCTAAAGAAATTATAGATAAGCTTGGTCATGTCTATGATCCAAATAATAAAGGAGTATTTCAATTGTATGGTTCAAAAAAAAAAGACAATAGGCATCATTAAGGATCTAAATTTGACACTACATGCTTGTCCCAATGTTACCATTCAGTAGGATGTAGTTGTGGTGGACTTGCCTCCCTGTTTTGCCATGTGTCTATCAAGGGACTTTACCTCAAAGATTGGAAGTTAATTATCAACTAATTGGACATATTTAATGTTTATTACCAATCATATTACCAAGTTAACCATGCATTCTAAACCTATTTTATGGTTTTATTTAGAACCATTTATGCCAAGTGTTGTGAATACCAATAGCTTCATCTCATATGAGGTGATAAAAGATGTTGTATAGGAAATTAAATCACCTTTAAATGGGATTTAATTTTTTTTCCTTGTTGAGTGGGCCTATATATCACATGAATATTATTATTATATGCTAATTGAATAATAAGGACTTGGTTTTTATTACTTTCATGATAAAGATGGACCAATTCTAGCCTTGATGAAGGATGATGAGTCTAGTGATGATCTTTGGAAATTATACTGTCAAGGAATAAGCATGGTACTAAGGATGAAATGATGTTTATTTATCTATAAAATTAAAGGTACTTCTCATCTATTAAGTTTCAATTTGTTTGTTCAAATAATGATATAGAATATGAGGCATTAGTTTATGGTTTATAATGGGCTAGGAATATGAAAGTCAACACCTTACAAGTCTTTGGTGATAGTGAACTTGTATTTCACCAAGTAAGATGTCTTAATGTATGAAAAAACCCATTTATTAAGTCTTATAAGTATATATTATGGGACTTAATTAAATATTTTTAGGCCTTCAACATCTAGGTTATACTAAGGGATGAGAAAAAACATGCAAATAGGTTGGCTTCCATTGGGGTACAATTTAGTGTCCCAACTGATGTAAGAGATGAAAAGGTCCAGTAACACATTAAGGTGATTTTAAGGCCTTTAATCATAAATAATAATGATAATTAGAAATGTTTGAAGATGATAATTAAATTATCATATTATTGCTAGAGGAAGCAAAATTTTCCTTAAGAAATCAGTCAAAGTACTTTCAACAGTATGGCGATCAGATTGTGCAACTGAAAAGAAATAAGTTACCTAAGGGATTGGTCACACTTGAGAATATATTCAATGGTGATGATGAGATGAGGAAAGAAAAGGTAAATTTGTCAACAAATGAAAAACACTATGCCAATGTGGAAGTTACACCTAGTAAGAGCTTAAAGTTAGGTAGAATATGCACTTATTTATAAAATGAAGCATTCATTAAGTTATGTGCAAAATTTTTTGATGTATTTGTATGAAAATATAGCAATCTCAATTAATTTGACATAAGTCTAGCTCAACACACCATTGAGATAGATGATGAAACCAAGCCAGTAAGATAAAGATAAAGGCCTATTAATCCTAAGATTAAGCCTTTGATGAGAGTTGAGCTTCATAATCTCATTGAGCTAGCTATTATATTTCCAATCAAGCACTCAAATTGTGTGGCAAGCCTTATTCTAGTACATAAAAATAATGGTGAAATTAGACTATGTGTTAAATTTTGTGACTTGAAAAAGGCTTCCCTTAAAGACCACTATCCATTTGCATATATGAAAGAAATTTTATATTTGGTTTCAGGTTTAGAAAGGTTCTCCTTGTTGGATGGATATTGTGGTTACAATCATATTTTGGTCAAGGAAGAAGACCAATTAAAAATATCCTTCACCACAAAGTGGGGGGCATTTGCATATAAAAATATGCCCTTTGGTCTATCTAATGATGGATCAAATATTTAGAGACCCATAGATATGACATTCTAGGGCCTTCTTAACAAGTTTGTGCTAGTCTTTTTAGATGATATAATAGTGCTTTAAAAGAATGAAAGCGAGCACATGGTTCACCTTCAGTAAGTGTTTAAAATGTGTAGATAATTTGGGGTATCCCTAAATTCCAAAAAGTGTGTATTATTAATTCATGAAGGTAAAATCCTTGGAAATATAGTTTCAAAGCATGGTTTAAGCATAGATATTAAAATAATAGCTTCAATTCTTGCACTTTTCTTGGCCAATAATAAAAGAGTTTTGAAAAGTTTTTTAGAGGAGATCAATTTTACTAGAAGACACATCTTAGATTTTTCCACTTTCGTTAAGCCAATTACAACCATGATAAAGAAGAATCAGAGCTTTATATGATACAAGGAAGGAGTAAGGAGTTTTTAGGAAATTAAGAAAGCCATGGCTAGTACCCTTATGCTCATGAACCCATATTTCTCAAAGGAATTCATTCTATATACATATGCTAGCATTAACAAAATTTAGGCATTCTTATGCAGTGTAACCATGAGGCCTTAGAGAAATCAATAGCATTAATCAATCAAAGATTGTAATAATATGAAACAACATAATCTTTTGTTGAAAATCATGTCCTTTTAGTCATAAGGTCTCTTAATAAATCTAGATACTTATTGTCTAACACTAAAATACACCTAATGGTTACACATCCAAGTGTCAAGTCTCTTGAACAAGGACATAATTAAGAAAAGAGTTGGTTGGATAATAAAGGTAATGGAGTATGATGTGGAGAACAAAGTCAAAAAGTTAATTAGAGGAAAACGGATTTATGAGCATCTATACCAAGACTTAAAAGAATCCAATGAGTTAATTATGGTATCAACTAATGAGGAAGTTATAGCTAACCATACCTCACCTTCTAGATGGTATCATAATTTGTTAGGATATATCCCAAATGGTATTTATCCCTCTCATATAATTGCTTCAAAAATAAGATATTTTAGATTACAATCCATTCCATTCCTTCTTGTTAATGGTTTTTTGTTCAAGAAATATATCAATGGTATGTTGTTAAGATGGATTGAACAACTTCAAAAGGAAAGGATGCTTGAAGAGTTCTATTATGGACTTGGTGGAGGGCATTATTCAGTAAGTATCACAACCCATAAGATCATGAGAGGTGGGTATTATTGGCCAATATTATTTAATGACTGTCATGCATGGGTTAGGAAATGTAGAAAATGTGCTATGTTTATTGAAAGGGTGAATCTTGTTTCCTTACCTCTCTAACCAATCATAGTGGATCATCCCTTTATGCAATGGGGATTGGAATTTATTGTTATCCTTAACCCCCCTTCAAGATCAAGTCATAAATGTATACTAAGTGCCACAAACTACGTTACTATATGGACACAAGCAGTGGCATTAAAGGAAGCAAATGAGATAAATGCTTTAGATTTCTATGAAGGTTAGATTACTAGGTTTAGATTCCATTCAAATATTATTTATAACAATGTTATGGCCTTTGTGGGGTCTAAAATCAGCTAATGGTTAGTTAAACATGATGTCTTTCTTACCACTTTATCAAACTATTGTCCCCAAGAAAATGGTCTTGTTGATTCTAATAATAAGAACCTATTAAATATCATAAAAATAATAATTTACGATAATTAAAGATCATGGCATCTCAAATTAAATTTATCTCTATGGGTTGATTGGATCACCTAAAAGAGGTCAATATCCAACTTTACCTACAAGATAGTATATGGTAAGAAAGCAATAATACCTATTTCTCTTGAATTTCTTGCCTTATAACTAATGCATCAACTTGAGTTGTTGGAGAATGAAACTATTGAGATAATATATGCTAAACTTATAGAGTTGGAAGAAACAAAACATCAATCCATGATAGCCATGAAAAGATATCAATAAAAGGTGAAGAGAGACTTTAATAAAGGGGCTTCTTCATAAAGTTTCAAATAAGAATATTTTATCCTTGAGTGGGATGAGGATAGAGCTAAACTAAGAAGGCATACAAAGTTTGACTCTCTTTGGAGTCATCCATATATAATCTCCAGCTACAAATCCCATAACGCCTTCCAAATTGCAAGGATGAATGGTGAGGAACTTCCTATCCTAGTTAATGGGATACACTTGAAACATTGTTACTTCAGAAGTTAGGCCCCTATACATAGTGTGTTTGCTTTCCTCCAAGTGTTGTTCTAACACATTAGTTTGTTCACTTTTTCTTTGTTTAGTTGGCTGCCCTATTTTATATGTTTAACTTCTTGTTTTTGTGGAGTTTTTATCTTTGAAAGTCAAAGGGTTTATTTGTATCCATAGATAAAACTTTTCATTATATATAATTCCAAAATTCATGCAGATGGTCTAGTTCTCAAGTATAACAGGCATGCTTCCCAGTTGAGTCACCATAATGTTGTCAATTTTGTCCCCACAGGTCAAATTATCAACCCATCATTTGAAAATTAGCATTTCATGCTAGATTTCTTTGTGATTTATGTTAATTTAAGAGTTCCTTAATATTATATCTTTTGTGCCCTAATGATTCCTTACAAGTTTGGTGCCTTGTTGTAATTTTTATCTGTAGATATAAGCCTTCAGAGATGATAAAAAAATGACTTGAGAAAGCCTATAAGAACCATGCCATCATCAAACATCATGAAAAAATGGACTAGTTATATTGATTTACATTTTATAAGTATGCTCAATATTCCTTTCAAGCCAAAAATATCACATGGACATAAATTCCTTCATGCCTAGATCATCCTCTACAAATTTCATGTCTTGATATCTTTTCTATCTCAATATATAAAGCTTCAAAGTTAGACTTTTAGAGTGAAATGTACATGAGGAAATCAAGTCTGAGCCTTTTAAAATAGCCATTTTAATTCAAATGATCCAAGATCAATGGTCAATGTTCAATCATACTAAATATCCAATGACGAGCAAGTGATTGATAGTGTCAGTGGGTCCTAAATATCCAATAATATGCATTTGATCATGCATCAAACATAAATGATGAGAATAAATTCCAAATTTCAACATGAATACATCAATGATAAGTGTCAAGATCTTAGGTACATAATCAAAGATATAAAGGTACATAATAAATGATAGAGCTAGTAGGCCCAAGTAAAACAACAATGCATGATCCATCATATAAAAAAATTGATAGTGAGTGAGAGGTCAATGAGTTAGAAGATATCAAAGGATAATGAGAAGCTACTAGGTGTCTTAAGCATGTTAAACTAGTAGAATATCAATAGAGCATATTCATTCATATATAAAAATATCAACATTGCATGTGTAAGCTGATCGATGGTTAGGATTAAGATAAAGATCAACAATTAAGATTAAAATTTTAAAGACAAGGAATTCATAAATAAATATTATAGTTGAGGTTAAACCAGAGCAAATGTCTCAAAGAATGACCCTTTCCCCATTTTTTCATGCCAAAAATGAACCAGTAGGGAGAAATCCACACCAGAATAAGATCACAATAGATTGATCCATCTTTTATAACTAATTTGATGCTATAATTTATCTTTAAAATTACTTACTTCCAACATTTTAACCATAAGTACCATCAATGCAAACCATAAAAAGATTGAAAGAGACTGATACATTTGTTATGGATATTTTAGAGAAGTGGTCTTAGGCATCATGATATATTCTAATGGCATCAACACCAGAATGATTGGGAATCTGGGTCATAATGCTCCCTTCTCCATCCTTCTACACATGATCCCCATCTCTCTCATCCCATTCTTCTATATATACAAAATTCAAATCCTTGAAATGTATCTCTCTTTGGCATCACTAGACTCTACCAAGATTTGTACTAGAACACCTATATGATGCAATAAAGACCAAATTCCTCCATTTTACATGCTGAGTTGTAGTGTGTCTCATGAATTCATTGATGTGGTTCAGTTAATACATGTTTTATTTACCTATATTTCATTTTATTCACCTTCATGTATTGATTTGGTAGTCCTCATAGGTCATTCTAAGTGCATATATAGTCTATTGTTCAGCTTGGATGTGGACAACTACCCTCCCATGCTAGGTTGATAACTAGTCCATGCCATTTTGTGAAGTAATTATATGAAGGTTGATCAAAGAGTGAGTGAAGTGATCTTATATAGTATTAAAAGTATCTTGTAGTGTGTCTTATGCAAGTATAAGGATCAAAAAATTTGGTGCATCACCTCATTTTACATGCTTTTATGAATTATTGTCAATCTCTCTCCCTTTTTCAAGAAAGATCTAGTTTAGATCAAGTATAGGTGATATATCCAAAAGGAATCTGGCCTTCTCTAGAGGTTTAACATAATTTTAGGTGACCCATAACCTAGGGATAGTCCCATGTTGGACTAGGTTTGAGCAAGAAGACCTGAGCAATCCCCTTTCTTAGCTAGGGTGAAACCTAGGACACCAACACTAACCATGTTGGTAAATGAGAGAAACATTAGGTCAATTTTAATTAAATAAAGTGAATTGACCACTAGATATGGATTATATATTTAATTATATATATATCACTCAATTTATCTCCATGTAAATAAAAAACATGAACATAATGGAATGAATAATGTTCATGCCCCATCATGAATGTAGGTTTGATTGTATAGTTTTGCTTAATATAGATCAAAATGAATGATCAAAAGAGAATGAACAATTTTCATTCTCCCACCATGAATGTAGATTTTATAAGTGTGAAGTGGAATGACAACCATTTTCCATTCAATTGTAAACTATGCTTTTGTATATGTGCATGAACCATCATCATGCCTTTGAATTCGTGCCAACTAATATAAAATAATGTATATCTATATACTAAATTTTATAACTTATATCTTAAATTCATGAGTATGTAGAAAATTGTAATTTATGTTCTTATAAATTGTGTACATATGCCAATGCATATGCACTCGAGTGTATAAATATATGCTCAAATGTTTATAAAGTTAGTGTATATACATGGCACAAGCCCATGTAATATGTATCAATGTGCCCATATCTATCATATGTGTGAAACATATAATATTTAAACCATTATGAATCTCTAAAATCTATATTATGATATGATTTTCTTACCCATGAAAGCTTATGTCACTATGTCAATTCCATTGTAATTCCCCACTTTTAAGATAAGGGATGTGTCTTATAATTTACCAATCTAAAAAGAAGAGTAAATTACATCATCTCATGTATAAATATAACATCATATAATATCATGTGGACATGTGGAGAATATTTCATCATAGTAATCTATATATTGATCAAGGCATATTTGTGACATATATAATGCAAGGCATATATGTGCTATATATAAATAAATGTATCAATGAATCATGTTTTATAAGGATTTATAAATAATAATACAAAATAAAGGTGCATGATATATATCATGACACCACTCAATGTCAACAATCTCAACATGAATAAATGTTAATGTCACACATAAGGCCAAGGGCCACATATAATGGACATAAAAAGTCACAAAAAATAAATTCATTAGTAACAAATAAGTGGACATAAAAATGTCAAAAATAAGGGACACAAATGATGTTAAATTAGATAAGGCCAAGGGCCACATTAAATGTTCAATTAAAAAATAGCCTATCATGTAAAAGATAAATAACATCAATGAAACATAGAACAAGGAAGTAGTTACATCATCCATATATATCTATGTCACATCATAATATATTGGCATATCTATGTATCAATATGTAATATATTACTAAATAGAAAGGCACATTTAATAAATATAAGTAGCATGAAATCTTACAAAGGTCATAAAAAATATAATTTATAATAATGAAAATGATGGAATAATATTCCCTTAGTATTGACAAGGGCATCAGGTAGAGGAGAGTATGCCAATGTGTAACATGTATGTCCTACATATCAATCATATACCATGTAATTTATGTGTGTATGCAAATAATATGCCATTTACCAAAATTTTGATAAATAACATATGCAACTAGTGTAATTTAACAATCGTGTCATGAGTAGGTCTTGATTTTTGTTTTTTTTGAATTTTGAATGTTTTTATATTGTCTGATTATTTTATTATTTTATATTTTTAGAATATTTGGGATTTGGAAAATCTAACCAATGATAATATAAATGTAAGGGTCATGGAAAGTATCTAAATGTATTAGTGGAGGGGTTTATTTTCATGGATTGGAAGTACCAACTATGGGTGGATTGAGAACTGATAAGGAGTCATGTGGTGTACCATATTTGTCATGATCACTAATATAAATCAATGTAAAATGGGTAAATCTATATTATTGATGAATTTATAGGTTCCTTTGTATAATAAGAGGGTGTCTCACTATTTGTGTTCATTTTGGAACACATTGAACTACCTATGGTGCTAATTTAGTATGTACTATAGGATATCATAGTCTTTATGTTCTTTGAGTAACATTGACATGATCAATATTGAGTATCTAGCTACACACACACACACACACACACACACACACACACACACACACACACACACACACACACACACACACACACACACACACGTAACAATCAACTATTTATGATTATCCTAGATAGGTGTATTTACTATCTTTGAATAATGATATTGAATAAGTGTATCAAACATATTTTAATAATGATCTTGCATATCCATATCAACTATATCTAGATAATTATCTTGAATATGTGTATCAACCAATCTTGTTGGTGGTGATGATGGAAGAGGAGATATAAGAAATTATAGAGTATACTCATATCATACACTTAGAACTATGATTATCCAGTTGTAATGTATGTAATTTAGGCATCAGTGCATTGAAGAGGGAAATGAATGAAGTATATGTATCTAAGGGCATCCTAATAATATGTCAAAGAACCCATTAATATGGAACACTAAGAATGATGTGGCTAATATGTTTGATCCCTCCTCAAGAGGTAATAATATGCATCCGAGGGTATTATTTTTCTATCCATAAAATCCATTAAATGTATTTGATGTATCTTATAAACCCTATCATTTATACCCTAAGGAGTGTGTTATCACTTAGATTTTGAACCCATCTTTATATAGTAGCATGTTGTGTAATATGAGTAAACTATGGGAAATCTAATGATACAGTGGGATCACCTCCAAGCTATGGGACCTTGGTGAATAGAGGTGAACTTCTAGAGAAGGCCAAATTCCTTTTACTAAGTTTGATGATACTAATATATTAGTAGTTCACATCAAAATACTAATCCTTAGTGATCTTACTCTTATCTAGGGTTTGACTTGTGAGGAAAAGTGTTTTAGAGATGAAATTTTAAAATTGAAAAATGGTGATTGCACAAAATAATTATAGTTGAAATTAATGTTCACTTTGTATGAACACAGTAGAACAATAAATATACTGAAGTATATTAGATCATAAACTTATGCAAATATGAAACCAAAGGTAATATTGGGAACTTATCATATAAGGAACAAGATTCTTTATTTTAAATAAAAAAAATTTTAAAGGGAAAAATAATCAAAACATTCAAAAATTGACAAATAGACATAAATTCACAAAGATAACATGGACAAGGAAGGAAAAAATTCAAACTATTATCATTCTTTGAGTTACAGCATGTAAATCAATAATTTAAAATGCAAAACAATTTCTCCAACATCAAAAAGATAATATTGGCTATGCCATAGTACCCATATTAATAAAAAATAATATCTTAAAAGAGAGGCAATTATCAAGACCCTATGCCTAGTTAAAGAGTATGAAAATATAGAAAACCTCATGCAAATGGTGTGATCTTTAGCTTAGAATGACATCCTTAGTGAGGTAGATGATTAAAATAAGAAACATGAAACTTCTAGGTGCTTCAACAAGAGTTGGAGGTGTGTTGAATTTTCATGCAAATTTCCTCTTTGTATTTAGTTTAGATGTTGTAATCTTTTCCAAGGAATAAAGTTTCAAAATAAACTAACACTTAGAAAAGTTGAAAGTTTTTAGGTTATAACTTGAAAAACCTAAGTTGTATTTTTTAGCTTATACTTTTACAACTTTTAAGTCATTCAACTTGAAGAAAATGAAAATGAAAATTAAAACATGAGTTTTTTAATGTTAAGAACTGAAACTTTGCCAAAAAGAAAAGTGAAATTTACAAATTTCACTTTTGCAACTTAAAAACTATCAAAAAGATACTTGAAAATTATAGTGTGCTAGGAGACACCATTTGTTTCTCTTCTTCCATATTAATTACACTAGCTAGCTTGGAGTGACATCCTATGAACTTGGCATTATCAACTATGAATCTATAGCTAAAGTTGTTGCACTAGTGGTTAATATGATAAGTGTTTTATCTATCACTAATATGGTTTATAAATCCTTGAATGATGTTTTGGAAATTTCTTTCCCATCTGTGGGATGAGCAGCCTCAGTTGTATCAATGATTTCCTCTATCTCTACCTCCTTAGTGGGGATTAGGGATATGTGGAAATGGAAGAAATAGGTATAGTGGAAATGGATGTGTCTACTAGGATCTAAAAGTGACACAAGTGGGTGGGGGGAGGTAGGCACATGTATTTGAAATAGGGGAACCTATGGGAGTGTGAAATCTAGGGTAGTGAATAAATAAAATAAGGTTGTGGGAATGCTCAAACTTGATGAAATGGAAAAAGTGATGGGAGATGAAAATTAAGAAGTAACTACCCTAGTGGTTGGGATGGATAGTTGGATTGTAGTCAATATGATTGAATCTAAATCCATGTATTTTTTGGTAGTGTTAGTGATTAATAGAGTGGTGGTGGGTATTGGGGATGAGATGGAAAGAATTATGGAAGAGGGGAGTAAAAGTAAAGCTTGAATGTCCAGTTGTAGTGATTAGCTATTGATAATGGAATCAATGGCACACATGAGCTAGTGGAAACAAAGGGGGAGATTTTTTAAGGTGATTGTGGAATGGAGATAGGAAGAGGTACTATAGTTAGTTGAATAAAAAAGATAGGGGGAGAAACTATTTGTGCTTGAGAAATAACTATGTCTTTGATGGAAGTTGGCATTAGTTGATCCATTTATTTTGATACTACCTCTTAGCTATTAGATTGACTTATTTTAGCCTTTTTTTAACTTCTTATTGTGTGGTACCACTAGCCTATCCTCATATTGTATTTGGGTTACACTATTAGAACCCTCCACTATTATTACCATACCCTTCTCCTTTACCTCCTTCAACTTATCACTGATACTCAAGGACTCCTTGGTGACCTTGACCCATTTACTCATTGGTTAATTATTCTATTTACTACATTGGTGGTCCTATCCATCAATGAGAATGATTTAGGTATATACCACTGACTAATATAAGAGGTTGATAAAATATCTTGTTATCATAGTAAACCTTGTTAACTAGATATTTATCATCTATTAAGTCCTAAGTGACTAGTACCATGTTATAAGTTTTGATCTACTCAGGGTCATCTTGGAATAATCTCTTAGTCTTACTTTCTTTTCATCTTTCATGTCTTCCTAGTAATATTTATAATATGGGATGTCAGAATATGTTTTAATCCCTAATATACTAGTAATGTTGCTAGTAACATCATAAAGTGGCCTTGCTTGAGATATCTTAAGGTCATTTGAATTATCTCAACATTTTCACATTTGGATTTTGATAGGGAAGGGCATGTATACCTCCCTATGCTGATGGGGAAGTGGATTCATGACTTATGTTTGTTTGATAAAAATTTGTGATTCTCTACAATCTACCTCATAAGTTTTAGTATAGCCCATTTATTACTTACATACCTTGGAAGAGTGTAAGGACAACCACTAAATCCTCTAACTCTGTTATATGAATATGTTGGGAAATGAATGAAATATGATCCCCAATTTATGATATCAAAAGTTATGGTGTTAGATAATCTTCTCTTTTATAGATCCTTATAAAACATAATTATGATACAGTTTATGAAAGTATCATTTACCATTCTAAAATGTTATCTACTTACCTCAAGGGTGAGGTCAGGGTAATAATTAAAGACCTTGTTAACCTGGTTAGGTACTATGTTAAATGCTAGGAAATCCCTTCCCTTTGATAATATGTAGACTAAATATGAAGTCATGTAAAACTTACCTGAATTCTAGACTTCTACCAATTGTTTATGGATGGAGTTAGAGATCAACTAGGACAAATGGATATACTATTTATTTTGGTGGATCACCTAGATGTATTGGTGCATCCAATCCTAAAATCTCTTGGCATCTGAGTTCCTAGTAATTCTATGCAAGAGTATGATTATGTCACCCACTTCCTCTTTGAAATCTATTTTTTTTAGGGTTTTAGGTAGTCTTGTAAATGTGGGTCTAGAGACTTTTATCCATTGCTTATTTAGGACCCTTAGACATGCGGTGTTATTATCTTAATATAAATTCTTAGGTGAGTCAAGGGTTATATCAAGATAGCTCTCATACAATAGAATCATGAACATGATATCAATGAAGTTAGGGTCTAGGTTCAGAATATTTTCTCCCTTGTCATTCACAACCCCCCTCTTCTCTACATCATAGTGATTTGCCAATGTGAGTACAAGCTCAGGGATCTATATTGATAGTGAGAAGGCTACTTCTTGGGTCAATCCATAGTCATAAATGTTTTTTAATCTGATCATTATTGAATTCAACATTTAATCTTGTCTAGAAATTAGCTAGGTCAATGACCTAGGTCTGTGTCTATGATCTCATTAGTGTTAGATTCCAAGTTGAGTGGGACACCAGGTCCCCTAGAATTAAACTTAATTTATTTTCTAAACATAGGCTATATAAAAATTGATGTGGGAAAACCAACTATAGATTTGGTAGGTTTTGGAGTGAAAGTACAGGTAAAAAGTTTGGTGGGTTTTTGAGTTGAAATTATAGGTGAAAAGTCTGGTAGGTTTTGGAATTGAAAAATGCACTTGCAAAGTCCACTAAAAACTCTAATGGCTTTTAGGCTTGTTATTGTAGGTAAAATACCCAATGGGGATTTGGATTTGCTTTTATAATGGGATTTTTTATAAAGTTTTAAGGTTGTTTTTGTAGATCAAATCTCTGTGAGGTTTATGTAGAGGATCTTGAGAGAATATTCTAGATTTTAATGAATTTTTCAAAACCCTAGATTCTTGCAAGATAGGTAAATTATTGGAAATAACTCAAGAAATTCATAAAACTTTGGGAAAATGTGAGACAGTAAAAGAAAAATAGAAAGAAATTGATCAAAATGGAAAAAACTTAGTTTCTTACATGAAAATGGAAATCTAAGCCTTTTCTACAGAAATATAGTAATGTTTTTTGAAAAGTATGGGGATATCAAAGGAATACCATGATTCAAGGATGGCTATAGAACTCATGGTGTTGATTGGCATCAATGGTTCATGGCTTGGCAAGGGTTTCTTGGTATAGAGATTGATTTATAACTTGAAAAATTAACAATGGTCCCTAAAACCAATAATTTCATAAATATAACTCTATAATTAATGTCATTTAGGTTAGTGGTTGGGAGAAATAATTAGAGTTTTAGAGTTTTGGAGTTATGGCATAATTTTAAAACTTTTCAAAATTTCATTTTGAATTATGACCTCCACTTTTTTCTAGGTGTCTTAGTGTAATGGAAGTGGGAAAATGGAACCTGAGGTGCAATTTGAAACTTCACAAGTTGCAAAGTGCAAAGAGGGTTCTAGTTTTTATGGAGAGGGTAGTCAGTAAAAAGTGGAAATTTAATTACACTTTCCAACTTACAAGTTATAAATTGCAACTAGAGTTTTGGTTTCTATGGATGTATTAGACAATAGAAAGCAAGACTCGAGTTATAATTTAAAACTTACAAAGTTGTAAATTGCAACCAGGGTTCCATTTTTCATTGGCATAGTATTTTGGTAAAAAGTGGAGTTGTGCTTGCAATTTTTAATTTGAAAATTTAAAAATTGAAATTAGAGTTATAGTTTTTGCTAGTCATGGGGTGAGAAGGAAGTGGAGGTTGAGATGCATTTTGAAACTTGAAAATTTACAAATTACTTCCAAATCTTTGGTTTCTATTGAGTATGTGCAAAGTGAGAAGTGGAGGTTTGATTACAATTTGAGACTTTGTAATTTGTAAAATTGCACCTAAATCTTTCATTTCTAATAGGTTTGTCAAAAGGGTATCCTAGGTCACTTTAAGGCCTTTTCCCAAAAAATTAATGGGTCTCCCTTAGGGTTTTATATGTTTTGACATTTTTGGCACAAAAATATCAATATTTTTAGTAACCTACATTGGGTGATTGCATGCTAATAAATTTATTTCTAGTATCCTTATAGTTCATTGGGCATGGAGTCATTTTAATATTAACTAGAGAAGAACAAAACTAAGATTTTACCTCAATAATAACAAAATAGGGAAAAACAAAATAGAAACAAACTAAGAAAATAAAAATTTCTAATGAGTTGACTTGTGTAAAAGCATGTATTTAGGGAGACCAATTAAACCTAATATATAAAATGTTTTTTGGAAATAATTCCAACCTTAGAAGCAAGATTTAAGGTATATCCCATTGAATGGGATATGTAGTTCCAATCCATTGAGCTTGGATAGCTAGAATGCATTTACTTCCTTGTATTCAGTTATGATGTATTGACCACTCCATTTTGCATCAAACTTTGTATACTTACCTGGTTTGGCCCTTTCAACATCCCATTTCACAACCATATCTCCTTCATTAAAAATCCTATTAGATGACTTTTTGTCAAAATTTCTCTTTGTTTGAGCCTAATTTACTTCTAAAACTTTCATTGACTAGTTCTTGACTTATTCTAACTCTATGAGTTTTATCAATCATACTATCATTTCATCATTTTTAATCAATTCCAACTAATGATTGAGTTCTAATGATGGAAACTCAATTGATAGTGGAACTCTAGCTTCCCTTAGATTGACCACCATGAATAGAGAATTATCAATGGTTCTATTGGGAGTGATCTTATTAGCCCAAAGTGATGATTTTAACTTTGTGTTCCATGTCCTTTGGTTGTCTTCCATTGTCCTTTTGATAATCCTTATGAGATTTTTGTTGGTAGAATCAACCAAGCCATTTTCATGTGGGTAATAATTGGATGAAGTATTAAGGTATACATTATGCCTTATAGCCCATTCACTCACTTGAGTATCCATAAAAGCTTTAGCTTTGTCTGAGATAATAGTGTAAGGAACACTAAATCTTATGACAATTCCATCTATGAATTTTAGGATAGATGCCTCCATGGAATATTTTATTGAAACTACTTTAGTCCATCTAGTGAAATAATTAGTTATTTTAAGGACCCATTTATGGCCTCCAATTGATGGTGGATTGATCATGCCAATGAAATCCAATACCCATTGGGAAAATGGTTGGTCAGCTTGGATTGGTTTGAGAGGGAGAGATACTAATATTTTATTTCCTATAAAGTAAGCACACTTATCATAGTTATTTACCCATTGATAGGAACCTTTGAATATGTTAGACCAGTAACAACCCCCTCTCATAATTTTTATGGCAATGGTTCTTGTAGAGAAATGTCCACCTGATGAACCATAATGAAAATCCTCAAACACGTTAGGAATTTGACCATAATTGATGTACCTCAACATGAATCCATTCATATCTTTCCTAAACAATAATCCATCAACAAGAACATAAGTAATAGATTGGAGTTTAAAATAACTTTTCTTAGAATGTTGGAAATCATATAGGTACTTACTAGTCTGTAGAAGATGTATATGTCACGGATCCAACTATTTAATAGTGGTAGAATAGTTGGTTTGGATGTATGTTGAGAATATAATGTATTATATTCTACCTCAAAAGTTTTTATATCATAATCTAGCTATTCACATGATCCCTTTCATCTTAATAACTTTTTAATTTGATGTTCACATCATATTCCTTGACTTTTGTGATCCAACTTGCTCTCTTCTCATTTTTTCCCTAGCTCAAAAAGAACTCCTTTATGCTATGGTGAGTAAAAATTAGGTAAATTTTATTATTAGAGAGAATATGCCTAAACTTTTTGAGAGATTTTATTAAAACATATACTTGCTTCTCTATGAAACTATATTTTTCCTCACAATCCTTCAAGATTAATTGAAGAAAGATATTAGATGCTCCAACTATTATTTATTTTATTGGGTTAGAATATAGGATACACTACCTTCTCATAAAAAATAATAGAGAATTAAATCATTCTCCTAGTTGGGGTTGACAAGGGTAGGAGCTTGAGAAATAACCTGCTTGATGGCTTCAAAACTATTTTTTCCTTCTTGTGTCTAGCTGAAACTAATGCCCTTCTTAAGCATGGCATTAAGGGACTTAGACATGGAGGCAAAATTTTGAATGAACCTTATTATTAATTTGATCTTTCCTAGGAAACTTTTTAATCCCTTTTTATGGCTTTGAAGTGCTAGTGAAGATATAACACTTACTTTCTTTAGGTCTATTATAAAACCCTCTTTTGAAACAATGTATCCTAGTAGTTTCCATTCATGAACTATGAAAATTCACTTTTTTGGATTGAGGGAAACTCCAAACTCTTTTCACATTTCAAAAACTTTCCTAAGGTGATCCAAGTGTGCATCAACATGTTTTGAATAAATAATGATGTCATCAAGGTATACTAGGATCATCTCATTTATCAAACCTATGAAAGCCATATCCATGGCTCTTTGGAATGTAACACCAATGTTAGTTTGATAAAATTGCATATTTTTATAGGCATACATGCCCCATTTTACAGTGAAATCAATATTGAACTAATCTGATTCTTGTAATAGGATTTGGTTATATCTAGAATAACCATATAGAAAGGAAAACCTTTCAAATCTTGATACAATTTGAAGAATTTGCTCCATGGGTGGAAGGGGATAATGATCCTTCAATGATGCTTTGTTTAGGTCCCTAAAATATACACAAATATTGATTTCACCATTCTTTTTCCTTACGAGGACCAAGTTAGCAACCTAGGATGAATGTTTGATAACAAAAATCATATTAGCCTCTATTAGTTTGGGTAACTCACTCTTCATCAAGGGTTCTATGATTTTATTGAGTTATATTAGATTTAATGATATTAGGATTTTATTGAGTTGGATTTATTGGTCTCTATTTTTATCTAATAGGATTTGTATTTGGATTTATTGGTCTCTATTTTTATCTAATAGGATTTGTATTTGGGTCAATCTCTATTGTGTGTTGGGATAAGTTAGGGTTAAACACCCTTATATATTTATAACTTCAAACAAAGTTATCATAAAATTATTGACACAACTCAATAAAATCCTATTTTTTGGAAGCATTACATACCTTTCCAATATTAATTTTTTCCCCTTTGAAATGACTACTGGATCGTAGTCTTCTTCATTGATCATAATATTCTTACTTTCACCTTTCAACTGATCATCAGAGTTGAAAATACTCTCCAAAGTTACAAGGAACATGGGCAATTTGTTTGTCTTCAGCTGAATGATTTGATCTCCATATTTATCTTGGAGTCTTTACCAATTTTTATCTAATAATTTGGCTTCCTCTCTCAAAAAATCTACAATGTGTTGATCACTATCAAAAAATTACCAGTTGGTTGCATTGCCAAGAACAAATGGTCTTACTATCAACTTTACATACTAGATTTTGTTCTTATTTAATTTTTTAGGTAGGATGTATTAGGAGCCTATTGAGGCCATATAATAAACATATTTATTCTATTCTCTTGGTACCACTTGAATGTTTAAACGAATAAAGTTTTCTAATAGGTCCTAAACCTTGTGTTTATAATATCTTAACAATTTATTCTTAGTTATGTTTTTAGATATTACTTGGTGAATAATTAGTTCAATGTCACCAAATACTTGTAATGACTATATTCCCCTTTATTTTTCAACCTAGAGACCTTAACTCAATGCTTCATATTTAGCTCCATTGTTAGTGCAATTGAATTGAAGTATGAAAGAATAAAAATAACTCTCTCTTTTTAGAGAGATCAGAACAATCTGTGCACTTGCACCATTATTGATTATTGAGCCATCAAAGAACAATTTACGCATTCACTAGAGATCCTCATATAGTTTTACAAGATTCATAATTATTTCATCCTTTTCATGAATGCAATACATACCCAACCCACTTTATTTTATATAATCATAAGGATCAAATTGGAGATATGATCCCCATTCATCCTAATGAGTTCTAGAATTTTTTCCATGGGTGTTGCAACCTCATGGTCACACTCCTCTTCTTAGTCTTGGTATGAAACCTCTTGGGTGTTGAATTTTATGGCTTAATATGGTAATTATCAATTGGATAAACTCTTATTATCACTCTTGTTCTATATCTTATCCTAAGTAGCATGTGGGACTAGTTAAAAAATATATATCCTCCCATTTTTGCAATGAAGTCTCAGGAAAGGTAGATAGTAAAATAGGGGGTAGGTCAATAACTACGATATCTTAGGAAATTTATAAGCTTGGACATGAATGGATGGTAAAATTTTAAATATTTTATAGTCTTGAATATTTAAACAATATTCCCATCTAATTGAACCACACCTTTTATGGGTGTATACTTAATACCAAGATCTTTAGTTATTTTCTTAAGCATAATAGAACTGCTAGCCCCTAAGTCTACCATGTAATTATGTATGAGATGTTTCATAAATATGATTTAAAGGTAAAAGTGGGAGGATTACCATTTCAACTTACTTTGGTTTCAATTTGCATTTGACACAAATTAACTATAGTAGTGGGTCCCTTAGCTGTAACCTTATATATTATTTGGAAGTTTTTCAAAGCCTCTTATAACAAGTCCCTTTATGATAGAATAGACAATACTTTCCACATGGTAACATTCAAATTATTCTTCTTCATTTGTTCTAAAATAATAAAATGAATGTTATCAACCTTTGCTAGTGCTTTTATGGGAGATATATATTATTTCATGAGATTTGGGATCAGTAAATTTGACTTTGACTAGCCCATTGGCACATTGGGTGGTCTCTAAAATATGTTTCCTTTTGAAGACTCTTGTACAACTTTAAAAATTGTATCTTGTTTGACCTTGGTGGGTTGATCACTTTCTATTTCCCTTTTTCTTAGAGTGTGTATTTTCTACTACTAAATTATCACCATTAATTAGAGCTTCCTCTTGATTTTCACCATAAAAATACTCCTCTTGCTAATTCAAAAGAGTAGCTTCATTCTAAGTAGGCACTTGTGTATCTTCCTACTGGGAAGTGGATTTTTAATTTTGTCCTTGAGTGTTTGATATGCTTTACATCATCAAGGATTGACTAAAGACACCATTAAGATAAGCATTCTAATTATGTGGTTGAGCATAAAGGTAACACCACTCATATTCCTAAGCCAAGTTATTCTAAATAGGTAAAATAGATTTAGAAGTACCTGGTGTAGGTAGAATATAGATGTTGGGAGGTTTTGATTTCATGTTTTTATTATGTGACTATGAATTTCCTTGGTATGGCTGCCTATTGGGTTGTTATGTTTGGTTAGCTTACCAATAAGGCCTATAGTTTTGGGATTGCTACCTTTTCATTACTACCAACTCATTGTCAAAGATTTTAATTAGTGACTCAACCTAATATAAATTATTATTAGGGGTAGGATTTAAATATGGTTCCTTAGTTATGGTGGGAATTGGGGTAATATTAGGTTGCATAAGAGGCACTTCTAAAAATATAGGCATTAGAGGCTATGGGTCAATTTTTTTAGCTTGAATTAGGTAATTTTTTGATCTTATTGTAATTTCATAGGCATTGGGGAGTGTGGCACTTCCCATTGAATGAATAATGACAAATATATAACTATTTAAAGATCTCAAATAATATATAAAATAATTATTTGGGGTTGGCTTGACAAACACTAGAATACTATTCCATGTCTTTTAAAAGCATAAGTTGAAATCACTCATGAATTCATGAGGATCCCATTGAATAGTGGTTAGTTATTCAACCAAGGAGAGGTGGTCACTTTTATATTTAAATTATGTGTATAGTGTAGTTCTTAAGTAATCTCAAACATGAATTAAATTGGGAAGTAAATCTCTATACCATTACAAGGCTTTACCCTTAAATGAGGAGATAATAAGTTTGATTGTAATATTTTCTTGTACTATATTATGAACTGAACATATATTATCAATGTATTGTATATGTCTCATGGGATTCTTGGAAATTTCATTATTAAAATACATAAGTATTTTTAGAGCTAAGGTGGTTATATCATCATACTAGGCCAACTAAAGTGGGTTGCCTCCATTAAAGGCTACAAAATTTTGATTTCTCAAGACCATAATGGGAGGTATGAAACTACTGTGGGTATTTGTAGGAGATGAAAATAGATTTTTAGGATATAATCTAGTGTAAGGTATAATTTATCATGATTTATTTTTATATGGAAATAGTAATTCTTGAAAGTTAGTTTTCTTACCTTTAGTAGATGATCTCATTTATATCTTTGGCATACGTAAACTTGGATTTACTAAATATGTAAGCTAGTAGAGTCACTAGGTGATTTTAAAATGTGTATAAGGCTCATACAAAACTTACTAATAAAAATACTAATCTCTTAGTTATGATATTTGGGTCTTACTAAGCATGCCAAAAACTATTATCACTTAGATTTTTTACCCATCTTTGTGTGGTAGCATGATGTGTAATATGAGCAAACTATGGGAAATATAATGATAGAATGGGATCATCTCCAAGCTATGAGACCTTGGATAATTAAGGTGAACCTCTAAAAAATTCCAAATTCCTTTTACTAAGTTTGATTTTATTGATATATTACCAGTTCACATTAAAATGCTACTCCTTAGTGATCTTAATCCTAGCTAGGGTTTGACTTGTGAGGAAAAGAGTTTTAAAGATGAATTTGTAAATATAGAAAATGGTGATTGCACCAAATAATTATAGTGGAAATTAATGCTTTCTTTGTATGAACATAGTAGAATAATAAATATAATAAAGTTTATTAGAGAAAAAACTTATGAAAATATGAAACCAAAGGTAATATTGGGCACTTATCATATAAGGAACAAGATTATTTATTTTTAATCAAATAACTTTTTGGAAGGGAAAAATAATACCACAGATGATTTTTTTGTGACTAAAACAAGAATCAAAACACTCAAACATAACCATACATACATAAAGATAATGTAATGATATTAATTCACCAAATATGAAAAAATACAATAATATATCACATTGATATAGAAATATAACAAAAAATAAGAATAATAGATAAGCCACTTTGAGGGGATAACCTCTTAATGCTTGAAATTAGAAATGAATAATTTGATGATCATAAATAACTAACACTCCCTCCTATATATAGTATACCAAGTCCATGGATAACCCATAGGATAGCCTAATAAGCATATGAGTGCATAGATAAATGTAAAATAATATGTAGAAGGGTTATGCAAGACACAAGTCAGTTACACATATCCCTATACATGCCAATAGTTAAGGACATAAAATGACCCTCCCATTCAAAAAAACATTTTCCTCAATATCCAAGAAACCTAAGATGTTGTTGCATGACGGGTTCATCCTTCCAAGTAGCATCTTCATAAGGTAGATTTTCCATTTGACCAGATACTAGATAATCATTCTGGACCATAGCTACTTAGTGTGTATTTGAAGGACTGCTTTAGGATCAAGAATAACTCTCCCTTCCTCATATAATTATGGTAACCTAGTTTGAGTGAAAACATTGTGTCCAATAAACTTATTAAGTCAAGATACATGAAATTATTCATGAATACAAGTAGATGGAGGAAATTCTAGCTTGTAGGCCACACTACCAATTTCTGTAAGATCTGATAAGGGCCATAATACTTGGGAGATACTTATTATCCTTTTTTTGTTTCTTTAAGGACATATACTTATATGTATGCAAGAAAACAAATTATTAATCACCAATTTCAAAATTCCTCTCATTATTATGATGAACTACTTACTGCTTCATGTGATTTTTGGCCAAAGCTAAATTTTCATGCAAACTAGTAAGGACTTCTTGTTGATGTTGAAGGTGTTCCTCCACTACACACACATTTGGGTGGGATTTCAAGGGTGAAGTGAGGTATGGAGGATGGTATACATTTAATTCCATGAAATGAAACATTTTGGATGAACTATGCACTAAAGTATTATACCACCATTCAGCCAGGGGCTATCACTGAACCCATTTATCCTATTTATCTAACACAAAGCAATGAGGGTACCCTTATAGACATTTGTTGACTACCTAAATTTATCCATTGGATTGAGAATTATAGGATGAGATATGAGCTAATTAGGTACCCAAACATGCAAATAATTATATCCAAAAATTACTAGTGAATAATGGGATCTCAATTACTGATAATAATATTGGGAGTACCATGCAATTTAAGAATTATATTAAGAAAGGTAGAAGCTGCTATACTGGCCACCAATGGTTGAGATAAAGAACAAAAATGAGAATAATTTGTGAGTATATCCATAAAAACCATGATAACATTTATACCTTTAGATCATGGTAATCTAGTAATGAAATCCATAGGCACCTCTTCCTATCATTGAATAGGGATAAACAAGGATTGTAAAAGACTAGGGGTTTTAATGGTTTCACCTTTATTTTTCTAATAGAACATACATTCAGCCACATATTTCTATACATCCCATTTGAGTCCTTCCCCAAAAAATCATTTTTTACTCTATGATAAGTTTTCAAAAAACCCAAGTGACAACCAAGTAGAGATACATGAAGTTCTTGAAGGATTTTCTTTTTAAGAAGAAAATATTAACACAGATGTAATCTATCTTTGTACCATAATGCATTCCTATTCCATGTGAAATTTTTAATCCCATTTAAAAAAAATTGTAGATTTTGAATCAATGCATGGGTAACACTATCATTTTCCCTTTCTAAACTTGCTTCTTCAATCCAGTCTACTTGCCAATTGGTTATGGCACATAATAATGCCTCAATGAATTCATCCTACCTAGATAGTGCATCGACCACCACATTTTATTTACCTTTCTTGTAGATGATTTCAAAATAAAAGCCTAAAATTTTCATCACCCATTTGTATTTCTCTTGAAAGGATAATTTTTATTCTAAAAAATATTTAAGGCTATCATGATCAATCTTTACTTGAAAGTGATGACCAAATAGATAAGGTGTCCATTATTTGACTACATGTATAATAACCATCATCTCTTTCTCATAGATGGGTTTGAGCTGATTTTTTCCTTTAAATTGATGACTTTAAAAGGTAATGGGCCTCCCCTCTTGGATGAGTATTGCACCCATAGCATATCCACATGAATCACATTCAACTACAAAAATTTTAGAGAAATATAGAGTAGCCAATATCGGAGTGGTGCACAAAGCCAATTTTAGTTGTTCAAGTGACTTTGTATCTATATCATCCAAATGTAAGGAGTCTTTATTCAATAAGGAAGTGAGTGATACTACAATACTACCATAGTGTTTGATAAACATGTGATATTAACCAAGTAGCCCCATAAATCCCCTTAATTGCTTGAGTGTCTTAGGAATCTACTACTCCATGATGGCTTAGATTTTTTTAGGATCTAATTTTACTCCCTCATGTGATATAATATGACCCAAATATTACACTTATCAAACTTTAAAATCACATTTGGAAGTCCTAGAATACAACTAATGTTGCTTGAGAACTGAGAATACCTATTTCACATGTTTCAAGTAGTCTTCCTAATTTTTAATATAAATAAGGATGTCATAAAAAACACGAGTACAAAATTGATAAAAAAAATGGCCTAAAAACCATATTCATAAAAATTTTAAAGGTGGATGGTGCATTGGTGAGACCATGAAAAGATGTTTTAGAAATGTCCTCCTCACATATCTAGATTTGATGATACCCAAAGTGAAGATCTAATTTGGTAAAGTAAACAACATCATGTAATTCATATAAAAAATCATCAATTACAAGAATAAGAAACTTATTTTTGATAGTGAACTTGTTGATCTCTCTATAATCTAGGCACATCCTCTAAGTTTCATCTTTCCTTTTCACCATGACTACTAGAGAAGAATTTCACTTTGGATATGATGAATGGTTCCTGCCTCTAACTTCTCTTGTATCATTTTTTTCAATTACACTCTTTTAGGCATAAATATAACTATATGGTCTAATTTTGGGTGGTATAATTCTAGGAATGACTCTGATGGCATGATCATGGGTATGACTAAGATGAACACCTTTTTTCATGGGATAAAAAATAATTGAATGTTAATCTAATATTTTTTATAAATTAGGATGGTTAGACTCCTTAGTTTATTGAAAATCAATAGAAAATAAGCATGCCACAAATCCTTTGACACCTTTTTTTAGAATCTTGGTCATTTGATGTGAACTAATCACTTTTGGAGATTTAGATCTTAATCCCCATAGTTATATTGGCTTACTTTTATAATGAAAGTGCATGAACAATTCTTGGAAATTTATCTTAATAGTACCCAATGTGGTGAGCCATTGAAATCCAAAAACAATGTCAATGCCTCCCATAGGAATAACAAACATAGGAGAATCTATAAAATATTACCACATTTCTAACTTATTATTGTGGCAGTTTATAAAACAATTAATTATACCACCATCTACAATCATGACTTGAAATTTTGGGGCTAGGTAGATGAAATAATTAAAATGATAGGCCAAAATTTTTTTTGATGAAATTATGTGTACTACCTAAGGAAATCAACACTGTGACCTTCTATTCCTTAATGAGTCCTACCACCTTAAGAGTCTGAGGAGTATAAATACCTTCAAGGGCATGGCAAGAGATAGTAAGTTGAGAATCTATAGCTTTATCCTTGGGTCCTTCAAAACCCTCACCAAATGCTTCTTTATATTCTTCATCCTCATTAGTTCCTTCAATGTAAAAAAACTTATTTTTAGCATATTGACGACCTTTGCTCCATTTTTTTATCACAACCATAACATAATACTTTAGCATGCTTCTCATCAATTTGTTGTGGTACCAATCTGGTAGGTTGAGGTAGTGATGGATTTGGGAAGGTGCATTCCTAGATAGTATTAAAAGGATGATATTTGATCATCTTTTATTCTTCTGCTAAGTTTGCCCTTGGTATAGCTTTAGATATAGTTGTGGGGTTAAAAATATGGACCTCTAATTTAATACTATACTTTATTCAACTTATAAAAAGGTAAATCATATTTACCTCAGTGACATCCTCTACATGTAAGGATATATTCTAAAATTGATGAATATAATCCTTCACTTTTCTTGTTTGTCATAGTTTGGCTAACTAGTTAAAGTAATTTTTAGAAACATTATCCCAATAGTGAGACATCAGTTCATCAGAGAATACTAACCATGTAATAGGAGCACTAATATTCTTATTTTGAGCACATAATTAATGATACCAAATGAACGGATCAAATTATAGATACAATATGCCATGAACACCTTTTGGAAGTTAGGCTTTTAGTGTAGATCAAATATATTTTCAATTTGAGTGATCCAAGTGAGTGGATCCTTACCATCAAACTTGTGTACATGCACTTTTAGTAACATTGATTTCACCCATATATTGGTGATGTTAGTATTGAGAGGGGGAGGACCAGAAGGAAAAAGTGGAGGGTTATTGAGTGGTAAATGAGATGAAATAGTAGCCATTTATGTTATGATCTAATGCAACTAATTATTCACACCATTAATCTCCACTTGTATTGTTGACATTCAAGTTTAGAATTGTAATATTTCGACAACAAGCCTTATAGATTTGATTGAATTTTATAAATCAGATAAAAAGACATCATATCAAAGGTTTTAGACTCCAAATAAACCCATAAAGTAGTTTTAGGGATGTCTTTCCCTTTCACCAATCTATGAGTATTAGGACTAATCATAATAAGGCTTGATGGTGAACATTATTTTGCCATGTTGACCCAAATTTGATCATGATTATTTTTAAATATTTTAGCCTCAAATTACAAACATCAAACAATAAAACCAAGCTATTTTTTTCTAAACTTTCCAAAAATGTAAATAAATTTGAATTTTTTAATAAATTGTGACATATGGAGTGAATTTATGAAAACCCCTAAAATGGTGATAAATTTTGAAACATAGATATAAATAATCTTAAATTTTAATGGAATCTTAATTGAATAATTTCTTAACTTGAATAAAACAATTGTATATAAATTCATAACTGTTTGTTAGATATAGCCAAATTTTAATATCTAGGGTTTTTAACCTAATTATGGCCTAAATTGATGCTTTGATACCACTTGAAATGATATTAATTTACCAAATATGTATAAATATATTAATATATCATAATGATATATAAATATAGTAGAAAATATGAATAAAAAATAAACCACTTCGAGGGGGAAACCTCCTAAATGATTGAAATATGCAATGAATTCTTTGATGATCATAAACAACTAACCCTACCTCCTCTATATAGTCTACCAAAGACATAGACAACCCATAGGATGACTACTAAGAATATGAGTGCATAGATAAATGTAAAATAATATGCATAAGAGTTACACAAGCCACAAGTTAGCTATACATATCCCTAGACATGTCAATAGTTAAGGGCATGGTAGATAACATATATAACAAAGGCAAAAATTCAATATATTATCATTTTCTAGGTTACAACATGTAGATCAATTGTTAAAAATGGAAAATAATTATTCCAATAGAAAAAAGATAAGATGCGCTACACCATGGTAGCCATATTTATACAAAATACTTTATTGAAAGAGAGGTAGTAATCAAAACCCTATACCCAATTAAAGAGCAAGAAAATCTAGAAAACCTCATGTAAATGGCATGATCTTCAGCTTGAAATGATGTTCTTAATGAGGTAGACAAATAGAATTCAACAAGTGATGGAGGTGTGTTGAATCTTCATGTAAATGTCCTCTTTGTCTCCAATTTAGTTACTATTATCTTTTCAAAGTAATGAGGTGCCAAAATGAACTAACACTTAAAAAATTTGAAATTTTTTAGGTATTTTAGGTTATAACATGAAAAACCTAACCTCTATTTTTTAGTTGATAATTTTAAAACCTTTAAGTCATTCAACTTGAATAAACTAAAAATACAAATTACAACATGAGTTTTTATAAGTTAAATAACTCAAACTTGTATGCAATAAAAAATGCATCATGTCTATAAATTAATTATAGATTGGATAAGATAAATAATACCTACACTTTTGATTGGGATACACTTGTTAAGTGGGAGCATAACCAATATGGGGATCTTCTAGACATGATTATGGGATCACTTGTCACAACATATCATGCTAGGAAGGGTTCCAAAGCCTACAGTCTAACACAACCATATAACAAACCTAATGGAGTACTAAGGATTAAAACTTTCACTCTATTCTAGTGACAAGAAAGCAAAATATAATCTAGTGCACACCAAAGCTTGTGGCACAAAGTTGGGGCTAGAAATAAAAAAATAAACAACTAAGCTAAATATGTATTAGAAGAAATATACTCACATCAATGTATATGCATCATAATACATTAAGAGAAGAATATAAATTCATTATTTATCTAATATTATAAAGGAGTAATAAATTTAGGAATACTTACCTTTGAAGATGAACCCACTGAGCCTCAATATCTCCCTTGGCCAAGGTGTTTTGTAAAAATTGTTGTGGTATGTAAAGATAACCAAGATAAATCAAATCTAAGATACACAACCTATCTAATAATCCAAAAGAATTTTCCATAAGATAAGATATATATCTCTAAAGAAAGTATGAAACCCTATGATTTATTCCTCAAGTATAATGTTCAATAAATTGATGTTCATTTGCACTTCTTCGCTAATAAATCTTCTCTTATCAAATGGTGGGAAATGACATTGTATATATAAGTGATCTTTCCATAAATACTTATAGGAACATCAACTGTATAGGATTGATCCAATCAATCCAATGTGTTTTTGAGGATAACTTACTAGGTTTGTGTTAGGTCGGATGAAAGGCTAACAAACCAAGAAAGTAAAGAAAACCCCTAAACTATACTAGATCAACCCAGTTGCCCTAGTACAATCAACATTCAAAAAGGATTTTAAGATAAGAAAAGGAGGAATGGAAGGAGGAAAAGACTAGAATAGGTAGGAATAATATGAATAATCTAAGGTTAAATGGTTTTAAGAGATAAGTGTGTAGATAAAAAGTGGAAAAAGGGATAATAATTTTATGAAGCACCGATGGTATACCCACCCCTTTCTTGGTGCACCCATTAAGAGTTGCACTCAGAGATATTGAGACTCAATAGGTTCTTACAAGATACTAAGTGTCAATAATAAATAATAGTTTTAAAATATTATGTGTATACATATTCCCCACTCGAAGCTCATCATGTGTCATGTAAGTACAACACAAGATGGTTCTTTGAGATAAAACATGATAACACATAATGTTGATGTTAAGTAAAGTGAATTAAGTAGAAAATAAGATAAATGAAAGGATTTAATTGAAAAACACATACATTTAAATCACCTTAGTGTCGTAGATAAATAATTATAATATAAAAAGTGTGAAGGTGTTTAGTATAGATAATACTAGATAAACTTGTAGAAGTTAGTGCAAAAAATAGCCAAAAATCATTTTTTTTGGAATATAGGCATATAATAGTGGAAAATAATATCGACATCATCATGAATTTAATTAATTTTATGGTTTGTAAAATAGGTGATTAGAAATAAAGTTATAAGCAAAATAAGGAATCTATAGGATAATAATTGAAAGATTTGTATTTTTAAAAATGTTTTTAAATAAGGCAAAAAAGAAGTCATTTGTTATTTTAACTTGTGAGAGAAGAGAAAAATATCTCTAGAGAAAAAGACAAGCTAGGATGGTGAGGAGACAACATGCTAAGTGAGGGGGATCTCCAGAGGTGGTAGTGGGTGCACTACAAGTAGGCAACTAAGAATCTCAAACTAGTTTTTGAAATTTGTATTGAATGAAGTAAATTTTTAGTAATATTGAATTTCAAGAATTTCTAGATGTCAAAATGAGGAAAAATTAGATTTTAGGGGTAAAAAATAGGAAAATGGGAAATGGGTTTGAAGGATTTAGGCAAAAATAAAGAAAATTGCACATTTTTAGGAAAATGCAACGGTTCTATAGGTAAAAAGTATTGGGTCAACCTAATAGGTTAGAAAATAGGTAGAATCCATAGTGCCAAACTATTACATATGGGTTGAACCTATATATTCGATAGGCTAAAGGCCTAGTTTAGAATTACCAACTGGTTTGAAAGGTCCAAAATAGAAACTCAACACTAGGGAGATGAAGATAAGGGGGTTGACTTATATTTTGAGTCAACCAAGCAAAAAGGATAGGAAAATTTTGATCAAACTAGTTTGACCAAAGAGCTAGAATGATACAAAAAAATGTGCAAAAGGCTAAAAGATGGGTAGAATGGCCTATAATGACCAAGAAAGATCAATAAGGATTGATAAGGATAAAATTAAGCTAAAGAGAATAAAAAAAATTAGTTTTAGGCTTATTTTTACTATAAAAAAATAAAAAGAATGTATTATGACTATATATGACATAGAGGAACAGATACATCCTTTGTTGTTTCTTAGGTGTAGGGATAATGAATATTTTGGCAACTTGTGGATGAGACATTATTACCATATTTATTAGATAAGTTTTAAGATGGAGATAGGGCTAGAATAGGAGCCATAGGTCTAGGTGGGATAGAAGAGATGTGCTAGATCCCCCTAGTGCTGACCTGTTAACCATGTTCCTTAGTTATTTGGAATGATTGACTAACACCTTAGGAAGAGAGGTGGATGGGGATACAGTAGAGGTGGCTATCATTCTATAGGATGTCCATGCCATTTTGGGTATTCCTATAGTAAGAGTGGAGGTGACCGTGGGGATACTAGATAGTTTAGAGGAGAGGAGAGCCTTAGCCATGTGGGCTATAAGCTCAAATATGATATTAATAAGAAGGAGAGTGAGTATGTTTGATGTATATACATAACAAATTCTAGATAACTATAATTTTTTTATAGGCCTTATGACATAGTGGGTGTTATGTCACAAGTTAGATGGTAAGGTACCACTATTTGTGGTATCTTTAAATAGGATGATTTTGGATGAGTGAGTTCTATATTACCTAGGCTCAGTCACCTAGTTCTAACTAGTGCATGATATATATGAGACATTAGTAAGAGGGTAGAGGACCATGTGGTTGATCATATTGCTAAAAACTTGGATCTATGAGAGGTTTCCTATGTATCGATTGGTTAGGTTGCCCTATACAATCAATGATAAGTTGCCTTGAGTGTAGAGATGGAGGGAGTACCAAGTAACATATTTTATGCCCCATGTGTTAATACTATAGTCAATGAAATATTGTAGACATCATCTGATAGCCATATGAGCACATAGAATCTATATGGGTGAGCTGGCACATAGTTGCACCAATGACAGAGAGGACATAGGTGATTAGACACTATTTTTATTGGAAAGAGCCACATTCAATGGCATGTGTGCTAGGGTAGATGGGCCTACCTCATCTAGAGACATTGATACTAATGCCCAAGTAGTGGGCTTGGCATGTGAGAGAGCCATAGGAGAGGAGAGGAGTAAGGCCACTAGTAGTGAGGCTAACACTAAGGCCACATTGAGGAATACCATGGACTAGTCAGGCATGACGAGGATTTGAGTAGGAGGATAGGGATGTAGAGGTAGAGATACTAGATATACCACTATTAGATCTATAGTGAGATGAGTAATGGATACCAAAGACATGGTGTCAATGGAGGAAGGAGGCAAATGAGAGAGTGGAGAATATTATCATCCTAGATGACCCCATAGGTAAGCTAGAGGAGATGATAAAGAAACCACTCAAATGTAGGTTGAGACTGACATGAGATATGATAACTAGGTTTAATTTAAGGAGGTGGCCTATTAAGGAGGTGTTAGGAGGATATGTAGATGGGGAGACTATGCTAGGTAGTCATGCAGATGGTAAGACCATAGTAGCTAAGATATAGATAGGTAAAAAGATGATTAATTTATTATTGAATTTCTCATTTGGAAGTAGAGATAGATAGATAGATATTATGAGATATGATAATGATCTAATATCCATTTTGTGGGATTTTATAGGTGTAGGTGATGATGAGGAGGAGATATGGGTGTCCCTAGTGAGGGGAACACTCCATGACTTCTTAGATGAGACTTTGTAGCCATCTGACCCCATGACACTAGAGGATCTAAGTGTACCATCTACCCCAACTTAGGTGAGTTAGATCAGATTAGTTGGAGAGGAAACAAGATAGATATAGGAATAGAGGGAGAGAATAAAACCACTATTAGTAATGGGTGTTGGGGAGATACACACATGTAAAGTCCTAGAAAATGAGAGAGCTACACATCTAGATATAGCAACGTAGATGAAAAAGATCTAGACCTAATTGGTAGAGTCATAAATGTGGGCAACACACCTATAGGGATAGGTAGAGGGGTTGAGATCTTTGATGGCCTCATTATAGTGTACCATTTAGAGGAGTTAGTTTGAGGCCTCAGTAGGTAGTGTGGGTAGGCCATGAGATAGATAGGATGAGACCTAGCCATAGCACTGGAGCATTGTGTATGGTTGCATTTATTGTACCAAACTCATGAGATATATATAGATCATTTTGACATATTTGTTGTTGGATGTGTATGTTGTCATTATGGTTAATTTTGGTTGTTTATTATGGTTGAGGCTATGGATGCTTAGGATATATTTCTTTCTAGCACATGTATTTAGCTTGGTTGTATATGCTATAGGAAATATATGAGATGTGGTTTCTTTTCTAGCACTATGAAAAACACATGCATGGTAAAAAATAAATAGGCAAAAAAGAGTTGGAAAAATATAATTAATCAAGAAAATGTACTAAAAACTATTTCAATCTAGGAAATATGTAATAACAAGAAATGACTAAGTATAAAGAACCAAGAAAAGGCAAAATAAGATGGTAAAAAGGAATTTGTTTTTAAACCAATCTAAAATATTTTTGCACCAAATAAAAACAAGTAAAATAATACTAATATCACATTAGGAAGTATGAAAATAATGTAATAAAATGGAAGGTATGTAATAGGTCACAAATGGTATAAAAAAATAAATTAAGTCAATCAATCATACTAAATCAAGATGGGAAGTATGAAAGAAAAATAAAATTGCAAAATATTGGTCTTAAATTTGTCATACTAATTCAAGTTAGGAAGTATAAAAAATTTAAGAAATGGTCAAAATATTACATGCACTTAGAAAATAGGAAGATAAAAGTGAAAGAGAAATTAAGCATAAAACATACTAAATCAAGATGGAAATCATGTTAATGATGTGTAACTTCATAATCGATTGAATCTTATCTAAAATTTGACACATGTAATTTGGATGGTGACTTGGGTATTAGAAAATTTTGTGAGGAGGGTCAGGACCTATCCATGATCTTACACTTTAACTCGATAAAGAGAACACCACTAGGGTGGAATAAAAAATAAAATTGGGTAATCAAGGATGTGGGTAATATGAAGGAAAATATGACAATTTATGAGGAAGGTTAGGTCCTATCCATGGTCTTACAATGAAACTTAGAAATGAAATCCCAAGGGGAGTGATTAGTAGATAAAACAATATTTCTCAAGAGGAAATATAAGGGAAATAAGGAGTGAAAGAGGGAGTGTAAAAATCAAGACTTAGGCATCTTATGAGAAGACCTTAGGAGGCAAGAAGTATACTAAGGACATGACAAGACACTAAATGACTAGTGGTTGTCTATGTACAAAATAAACCTATTCGCTATAGACAAAAATATTTGTAGGCAAATAAGTTGTAGGCAAATAAGCATGCTACTAAGATAAAATAAGCATACTACTAAGATAAACTCATGAAGGTAGATTGGTAAAATTAAAATTAAAATGGACCTACGTTCCCATGATGTGTTCCCTATTCTTCATGACCCCTTATAGAGCCATCAATCTACTATAAAGATTGGGTACTTGCATGAGAAATTAGGTAGGACTAAAATATTTCTTTATTTTCCTCTTTTAATCTACTATCCTACCTCACCCCAAAGAACCTTGGCTCTACCATGAGGCCAACTATGGAGTTTGATATTTGACTAGAAGAAATAAATTTGCTTTGAATCATGTCTTTTAGTGTGATTAAACTTTTAAGATTTTTTTTACCTTTTAATATCATTGCCTTTTGTTTAAATGATTTGGATTTTAACTTTATTTTGAAGGATTTTTAAGATTCCTCCTCCATATGGATTTGGAATGACCAATCATGAGAGAGATAGTGATACACATGAATGAGCTATAGGCTAAGGCTAAAGGAAGTGAAGTAACCAAAGACAAAGACTGACTAGGACACTTAGGCTTGATAATGAACTAGAATATGATATCAAGTCTCAACCATGTACATGCTTAGTTTGTACAAAAAGGAAGAAGGAAAATGGAAATCCAAAGTGGACCATTAAAAGGAGATGATAATGAGATAGATTTTTTACTAATTTATCACATGATAAAGGGAGATAATAACCAAAGGGAACAAGGTTTGTATAACCAAATCACCATGAGAAATTATCTGTTAAAAATAAGGATAAGAAAGCAAAATAATCATGAAGATATAAGAAAGAAAGTTTTTAGAAAAACTCCAGGGAAAAAGGAAAATCAATGACAAAAGACAATCATGTGTGAAAAAAAATGATAAGATAAACAAGATATAATACAACAAGTAAGATCATGATATAAGAGAAGCAAAAATTTGACATAGTGTCAAATGATATAATAAATACTAAATAAGATTATAGTGCATATCCAATCCAAATATAAATGTGAAAGCACCATACATGTGCTCATAAATACTAGTAAATCTACCCATACACATTATCTAATACATCAGATAAGTCTTTATGAAGTTTTAGTTGAACTACTGATAAAATTTCATCAATCTTCAATGAATACTAGGGAAATACTTTTATTTTGATATCCTCAACTGAAAAAGTAAGAATGTTAAAATTATCATGCTAAATAGGAAAATTAGGCAAAGATTGGTCAAGATAATATATGGGAGTAGGATCTAGGGGAGGATAATGAATCATTGATGGATAAGGATATAGATGTAAAGGACTCATGATTGGAGAATAATCTACTATTGGAGAAGGATCCATATGTTAAGGAAGGTTTACAAGTGAAGGAATCATAGGTGGAGGCACAAAAGGTGGTGAAGGGACGACATGAGGTGATGGAACCACTGAAGGTGGATCCATAAGAGAGGAAGGAGGATCCTTCTTATGGGAATGACCTATGGGAAGAGAAAAAGAAGGTCCAAGAATGACTATAATATGATCATTGAGATGTTGCAAGATATGATAATGACTAGTATGATGGGTACCACATAGATGCCATAGAAAATATACCTCACCATACTTAGGTAAATATTTAGGAAGTATCTTTAAGGGAGGTATGGTTTTGTCTGATGATGGAGAAGAAAGATGCAAGGTATAAGATATTACCACAACTTGTGACAATGGGTAGAAGAATGGTTATTTATCCCATGAAATCAATAGATACACTTGTGAGTGGTTTTAGGAGAAAAATTAATGGAAGGAGGTAAAATAGGAGGGAAAGAAGTCAAAGAAAACTCATTAACCAATTTTGTGGGTAGAGGATCCATCTTAGGCAAAGGAAATAAACCATCCCCAAGATAGGGTGATGATGTGGAAGGAATGAAACTAGGCTTAATGAAAGGAGTGATAGTATTGGAAATAGGGGTAGGCTCAATAACAGTAGGAGTGAGAACATGATCAAATACAATAGAATTAGAAAGAGGCTCAGCTATAGAGGGATCTACTAAGGGAGGGGTAGGAGCTATAAAAGGCTTAAGGAGGGTCACACTAATCATAGGGGTAAACTAGATATGAGGGTCAGGGTACCTAGAAAAATGGTAAGGCCTAGTCATAGCATGATCCATGAGCATAATATTATGTGGATCCTCAGAAGCTATAAGTATCAATACCATTTATACCTTTAGATGAAAGGGAAAAATGCAAAAAATAGGAACTATAAGTGAAATAAAATGATGAGATATATGAAATACTAAAGTAAAGAGAATGATAATAGATAATCTTGGCATCATAAGCCTAGACAAGACTGCCTAATAATGGAACATCTAAGGAATAACCATTATCATAATCTAGGGTGTGAACATCAATGACACAAGTAGGGATAACCTTGTCATCTGATGAAGCATGGTGAATAAAATGCCTAGTCTTGGTCAAGACTACAAGAATGTCATCATAAGGAATATTATGAGAACTAGGTTGCAAGGAAGAATAAATATATGAGATAAGTTAAGGTGAGATATCAAAAGTTTTGATTTTTAAGTTAATCTCATAAGGCTTATCATCATGAAAAACTAAGAGGTTAGGAAGAATGTTACCAATGAGCTCAAGATTCCCACTACAACCATGGGTTGAATTGATTAGAAAGTTAAGATGTTGAAAATCATGAAATGAATCACTTAACAAAGGTTAAAGAGTAGGAATCTTGAAGATTCCATGATCTTAAAATTGTTTGATATTTCAAGGGTTAGTATCACCTTGAATCCTATAAATGGCTCCATTGTGAGGGAATTTAATGCATTGATAGGTGGAATAATCAATAGCTCACATGAAATGAGTCCATGGCCTACCACGCAAGATGTTACAATAAAGGGGGAATTTAAATATCTTCACATTCATATGGATGGTGATATGTGGGATGGTAATGGAAGCCACACACAACCTAAAAGAGGTATTTTCCTTCTATCGTATCCTTGGAATGTGATGTGTGTATACTTTATATTACATTTAGAATACCCAAGGGTATTAATAAAATTGAGATAAATGACACATGTGATGGAAACTTCATCAATCAAGGTATGCTTGACTTGGATATCACTTATTTGGATGCTAATAAATAAAAGAAGATCATCTGCATGAAGTAGAATCTTTTTAGGAATCATATAAACTATGAGAATTTTTACAGAAAGATAAGTGTCTATAGTTTCATGAACATTGATAGATGTCTCTTCACATTTTTGGAAAATACTATTTTTGAAACTAGATAAAGTTGCCTCTTGTCCTGCTAAGAGAGGACAAGGGACATTCATATTGAATAGGAGTTACATGAGGTAGTTTCTATGACATGGAGAAGTCCTCATAAGCTCAAGGAATGGAATTTGGGATGGGAGATTAGTGATTTCTATAATGGTATCCCTCTCATCATAGACCATAAGAATGTTGTTAGATAAAGGTGTGTAATGGTTAAGGAGGTCCTTGAAAGGAGGAGCCAAAGAGCATTGAAATATTTTTTGGTAAGAATAAGGTTTATAATAAGGTGGTAAATCATGTTGAGATGATGAACTAGTTAGTTTAAGTTAATTTTGAGAATTATAAGAAATGTTAGTAGAAGCTTGATTATCATTAGCATTGGAAGATAATGGAAGAGTGGTAGAAATAGAATGAGATGTGTTATCCAAGGGAGAATCATAAATTGGATTGTTAAAAGTGATAATATATTCTTGCCCCAACTCATTTAAATGAGTTAGAGAATAATTTTAGATAACATGATATGTATTATGGGAAGGAGTGTATATAGGTTGAGAATCATTGAAAGCTACCACCCTTCACATATTAGTCATGTTAACCACATTATATTCAAAATTTGGTTCAATAAGACTTTCTACATTATTGGTGAAGGGGTGGGTTTGTCTTGGGTATCTTGAATCAGTTGATGATTAGGTAAAGGGTCTTTATAAATAGACAAATGAACATTTTATTGATTTAAGGATTGAGTTTTATCATTTGATTTATAGTCTTTAAAATTAATCTCATAAGCTTGTTGGTGCTTATGAATAATATAATCATGATCAAAATTAGGTCCAAGAAAAAAAACCATGGTTAAATTATGAAGTTGTCTCTAGGTATCATGAGAATGACCCTAAATATCATGAAACCAACAAAATTTATTAGAATCATACCATGATTTAATAAGATGAGTAGGGTCAAGTTCTCATGGAAGAGGCCTAGGTAGATGCTTAAGCAATTCAGTTGAGGATTAGTATATTATTGAGAAGAAGGATCTAGTTTTGAAGAGGGTTTAGGAACAATAGCTTGAGAATTGTGAATGTTGTCAACATAATTGGTAACACCATTGTTATGATATTGCAGTTTTTATTCTTAAGTAATAAATGAGGACCTGTAGAAGGTTGGGGTGGCTCAAATTGATGCATTAGAAAATCTTGTCTTTTAGCTTGGTCAATAGTATCATCCAAGGTACATAGAGAGAGTGTGGACTTGATATTATAATTTAAGAAAGAGAGCATTTTTAAAGAGATGAAAAAGATTGTCATCCACCATGTTATGTTCACATTTGTTTGACAAAGTCTTCCATCTCTTAACAAAGGCTTGGGAAATTTCATTCTCTTGTTGTTTGAAATTAATGAAATAGGCCAAAGTGTTTATATGAAGATCATTAGTTTGGAATTATTTTACTAAAGCATTTACTAAGTCTTCCAAACTATAAATATAATGAGCTTTAAGTTGATTGTACCAATCCAAGGAATCACCTGTGAGGTTTTTTGTTAGGATCTTGGTAGTAACAAAGGTGTTTAATTTGAACCAATCCTTGTAAGTATCTCCAAATTTTTGAGGTGAAGGGTAGGATCATTTGACCCATTATAAGAAATTATAGGTGTTTTACATCCTATATCAATATTGGAAATTTGAGTATTGAGAGGTTCATTTTGTAGATGCTTGATGGTTCTATTTACTAAATGAAGTTGAGGAAAGAGATTTCCTTGAGAATATTGAAGAGGAGGGGTAACATTTTGGTTATGTGTAACCCAAGCCATTGGTTGTAGATGAGATTGAAGGTTAAGAAGGTGGGTTTGCACTATCATCATTTGATTCATATCATGATCTTGAAAGGTATTCACTTGATTGAGAGTTTGTAATAAAATTTGGTGTATTTGATTAAAAGTAAAAGCATTAGAATTGGTATTTGTGTTGGCATTAGTGGATTGGGTACCACTATTAGTCTTGGTATGAGTTTGAGAATAATTGTGAGAATTTGAGGTATTAGTGGAAATTTTTTCTTGTGAACCAAAAGATGGACTAGTTAATGATTTAGAGGAAGAAGCATTAGAGGCATGATTGACTTGGGTAGCAATTAATGAAATAGTTTAAGGATTAAGGATAGTGGATATTATGATAGGTCCACTAGATGTAGAACCTGAAATATTAGTTGAGATACTAAGCATGGAGGTAGAAGAGGTTAGAGAATAATAAGTTATGGCATAAGGAGTCAAAATTGAAGGAAAAGGATAAGAACCAAAGAAAGTGGTACCTCCAAATCCTATTTATAATGTAGGAGTAGGTGAATTAGGCTCTTCAATTTGACCACTAATCATGAGGTTATAAATGTTAGAAAGATCCTTTCCTCTAAATTGAGGAAATTTAGAAATAAAGAAAATCATTTAGGGAGTATACTCTAACTTAGGTTGATCCTCTAAGAAAAGAGGAGGATTATGTTATAAAGAGGTATTAGGAGGGGTCCCATAGTTCATTTTACAAGTGGAAATATAAACATTACTAACATCCAAAAGAGGATCCCTACTCTATCCATGAGAGACCATATTAGGATTAGTTAAGCTCATCATGTCTATTGACTGTGACTCAGTATCAACACCAAATAAAAAGTCCATAATGAATGGGAAAGAAGAGTTATGAGAAAGCAAATGTCAAAAGAGGTGACTAAAATAGTATAGGGTCAACCCAATTTAAAAACAATGACTATAAAATTATATAGGGTCAATTAGGTTGATCTAGTACATTGTACAAAACATAGAAAATGCATTGGGTTGACTGGGTCAATCTAGTATATAAAATTGGGAACTTAAGAAGCCTAAAAATAGATTAAAAAATAAAACAAGCTTACTTTTCCAATAATAAAATGCAATAAGTAATGAAAGGAAATAGATACCCAATTGGATTAATGTTAGTCAATCCAATTGAAACACAAAGTAAAATATTTCACTAACGATGGCTAATGCAATATTTTATACACATAATTGAATAAAGATCAAGCAAGAAAATTGAAAATTAAATATAACTAATTGGTCATCTTGGTTGTTAACTAGATTATTAAGATATGATTTTAAATGTGATTGGAAGTTGGTTATAAGCAAGGTACTAGATAGAAATCTAAGGATGGTTTCAAGTAGTTTGGGCTGAAATTAACTATAGTGGAAATGATATAGGCTTGGTATTGGGGCCTACCCCCTCACTTCACACACTTTTAATGATAAGGGTGTTAGGTACTTAGCCAAAATATACCATTAACCATGCTTTATACTTGACCAGAGCATCAAGTCAGCTTCCCCCTTGGTGATGAAATCTAAGTAGGTTAGCCTAGGGTAGACAAATGTTAAAGTGATTTTTTTATGTTATATGATTTGGTTATGTGCATAAAATATAAATAGTGAAACTAAGTGATTAATTGAAAATTCCCTAGTTAAAATATGTGAGTTATTCTAAGTATGTAAACAACAACAAAAAGTATGTGAGCTAATTACTAATAGATATTAGGTTAATTCCAACTTTGAAATAAGGTATAGTGTTATCACTATATTAAAAAAATATAGAATAGGGTAGATAGGGTTGAAATTGTACTATAGAAGCAAATTTTAAAAATGATTGGGTCAACAGTGTCAATCTAGTTATTTAGAGAGCACACATAACACAAAACTTGGTCGATAGTGTCGATCTAGTTGACTATGCAAGGGTAGTTTTGAAGACTAAAAATTATGAAAGGAAATATAGTAAAAGAGATCAATAGAGAAGTATAAAAGGAACCTTGGTGGATTAGAGATGTAATGAAGTGATATTGTCTATGAAGAACCTTGAAGTGTGCTTGAGAAACTTGTAAACTAGGTCGACAAAATTGATCAAGCTATACAAGAACGTAATGAAAAAGTGTTGAAACTATAAGGGGTCAACTAGGTTAACCTAGTAGGTTGAACTAGGTGTCTAAAAGGATGAAAACCTATATTAGGTTGATTGGGTTGATCCAATTTCCTATTCATGGAAACCTGCACTTAGAGGAAAATAGTTGGGTGTACAAAATTGATCTAGTATGCCAAACAAATATGATAAAAAGAGTGAAATAAATGAAGTAAAAGTGAAATAAATATTATACGGGTTAGTTTAAAATTAGGTTCATCAGAATGTATGCAATCAAAAATTCATCATGTCTATAAATTAATCCTAGATCGGATAAGATAGATCATACCTATACTTTCAATTGGGAGCATGACGAATATGGGGATTCACTAGACCCAATTAGGGGATCACTTGTCACAACATATCATGTTAGGAAGGGTTTCAAATCCTACATTCTAACATAATCACATAACAATAATAATGAAGTTCTAAGGTTTAAAATGTTCACTCTATTCTAATAAAAAGAAATCAAAATCTAAACTAGTGCACACCAAAGCTTGTGGCACAAAGTGTGGGCTATAAAAAATAAAACAAATAACTAAACTAAACATGTATTAAAATACATATACTCACATCAATGTATACAAAATCATAATATATGGAGAGAAGAATACAAATGCATTATCTATCTACTCTTACAAAGGAGAAATAATGTTAGGAATACTTATCTTTGAAGACAAACCTGTTGAGCCTCAATTTCTCCCTTGGCCAAGGCGCTTCTCAATAAATTGTTCTGGTATGTAAGGATAACAAGATAAATCAGATGTAGGATACACATCCTATCTAAGTATCCAAAAGACTTCTCCACAAGACAAGATGTATATCTCTAAAGAAAATATGGAACCCTAAGCTTTATTCCTCAAGTAGAATGGTCAATAAGCATATGTTCATTTGAATTTCTTCATTAATAATTCTTCTCTTATCAAATGCTGGGAAATGAATTTTTATATATAGGTGAATATTTCCATAAATCCTTTCAAGAATGTTGACTATATAGGGTTGACCCAATTGACCCAGTGTGTTTTTGGGGATAATCTACTAGGTTTGTTATAGGTTGGCCAAAAGGCTAACGAACCAAGAAAGTAAATAATACCCCTAAATTATACTAGGTCAAACTAGTTGACCCAGTATAATCGATAGTCAAAAAGGAGATTATGATAAGAAAAGGAGGAATGGAAGGAGGAAAAGACTAGAATAGGTAGGATTGATAAGAATAAGCTTAGGGTAAATGTTTTTAGAAGATAAGTGTGTAGATGGAAAGTGGAAAAAATGGAAAAAAATCTTACAAAGTACCAATGGTCTACCCACCCCTTTCTTGGTGCACCCCTTAAGGCTTGCACTTAGAGAGATTGAGATTCGATAGGTTCTTGTAAGATATAAAGTGTCAGAAATCAATAAAAGTTTGAAAATATTATGTGTATACAAAAATTTTCCAAAAAAAAAAGTGCAATTTACAAGTTTCACTTTTGCAACTTAAAACCTATCAAAAAGATACTTGAAAATTACAAGTGGATCCTTCTCAAAAAAGAGTTTTCAAAATAGTAATTCTAATTTACAACCTGTAACTTTACAATGTCTTTTACCATAAATAAATGTAATATATATAATGTATCTTATTGAAATAATTAATATACAACCATAACCTCTAAATATTCATCATCCTTATTTGCCTATATATTCTCAATATAAGCATCAAAGCTTTTGAAGATATCTAGGAGGTAATCTTCATCAGGACCAAGTGAATATAGGTTGCTTATCTCACATTATACCATTGTAATATAGAGTTCTCTAGATGTATCTATGTATACTTGAGTGTTTTTCTCCATTTGATCTAGTGTATTATGATACCTAATGAATCGATGGATGGAAGTCAAGTTGAATGTTGTATCTCATGATAACTCTCTATCAACCACTCCTTTGAACTTGTCTTGAACTTATTGAACTAAAATGACTTGATATTATTGATCCATTACTTCACATGACAATCTCTGAGCAAATCCTCAATTTCATAGATTTTATTATGGATTTATCACATGTAGCCTTGGCCTTATTAATACTCTTAGTGATTATTCTTATTCTTAAATTGGCTTCCCTATTTCATTCCTTATGTTCTACATCAATTTTAAATATCTTCTCTATAATTAGAATATCAATTCAATTAGGTCAATATCTTATAATTTTGAGATGAGTACATTCAACCTTTCAATATATTCCTCACATTTACTTATTTCTCTTTTCAAAGATGCCCAATCATCCTTCAAAGTTTTGTAGTAGTCCATTGTTATCTCAATTACTCTAATTCCTTTGGTGATGAGCTCTTCAGCCCAATTTTTATCTCCCTTCCCATACATCTGATCTTTGTCATCACTTCAATTATTTATTGATCGAGGAATTGAGCAAGAGACTAAGTAAGTCTGGCTACTGGCTCTATAAACTTCCTTAGGATTGTTGTCAATTGTTCAACTTTATTCTTTATTTAATCTTTTATGACCTTGATAGTCAAAAAGAGAGATAATTCTTGACTGTACATCATGTTTTAATCCCTCTCTTTTAGGACGACCTAGGTGCACTTTAGATATTTGATAATCCCCCACCACTAGATCTTATTTTTGTTTTTTTGGTGGGGGGATTATAATTTTTACATATTTTTTCCCTATTAAATCATATAATATTTTGTATATGGATCTAGGGCCTACCTTTTATCTTTTTGATGCATCCATCAGGACATAGTATAGTGTGTTAAGAGACACCATTTTTTTTCAATTATTCCCTACTGGTAGAACTATCTAGCTTGGAGTGGCATACTATGAGCTTGGAACTATCAACTATAAATATGTAGTTGAATTTACTGTGCTAGTGGTTATTATGACAAGTGTTAAATCTATCACTAATATGGCCCTTAAACCCTCAATTTATTTTTTGGAAATTTATTCCTCATTTGTCGGTTGAGAAACCATAATTATATCAATGAATTCTCTCTATCTCTACCTCTTTAGTGGAAATTTGGGCTATTATGTAATGGAAGAAATAGGTGTAGTGTAAATTGATGTTCCTGTTAATGGTATGGGAGTTGAAAATGACACAAGTGGGGGGGATAGGCATGGGTAGTTAAAATTGGGGAACCTATGGAAATGTGGAACCCATTGTAGTGAATGAAAAAATCAAGGTGGTTGGAACACTCAGAGTTGATAAAATAGGGTAAGTAATGTGAGATGAAAATGAAGTAGTAACCACCCTAATGATTAGTATGGATAGTGGGATTGTATTTAGAATGATTGAATCCATATCCATGTATTACTAGTGTTGTTAGTGATTAATATATTGGTGGTGGATATTGGGGATGAGATGGAAGGAATTGTGGAAGAGGAGAGTGAAAATGAAGCCTGAGGGTCCAATTATGTTGATTGGCCTATTGATAATGGAGTTACTAGCACAAGTGAGATGGTGGAAATAGAGGGGAAATTATTTGAAGTGATTTTAGAGTGGAGACAAGAGGAAGAGGTATTGTATTTGGCTGAATAATGGAGATAGGGGAGACATAGTTTGTGCTTGAGAAATGATTGTGTCTTTAGTAGAAGTTGGCATTAGCTGATCTATTTGCTATGTTATTTCCTCTTGGATATTGGATTGACCTCCTTTAGCCTTTTGTTTTTACTTTTTATTGTGTTATACCACTTTCTTATTTGCCTATTCTATTTGGGTTCCACTATTGGAACCCTCTATCATTATTACCACACCCTTCCCCTTTACCTCCTTTGACTTATCATTGATATTCAAGGTCTCCTTGGTGACCTTGACCCCTTTGTTCCTTAGTTAATTATTCTATTTACTACATTGGTAGTCCTATCCATCAATGATAAGGACTTAGGTATGGACCACCTGATTAATGGAATAGGTTGAGAAAAAATATTATCATAGTAAACCCTTTCAACTAGAGATTCATCATCTATTTAGTCCTTAGGGATTGGTGCCATGTTGTAAGTTTTGATATGCTCTAGGGTCAGCCTCAAATAATTTATTAGTCTCACTTCCTCTTCATCTTTCATGTCTTCCCAATAATATTCATAATAGAGGATGTGGGGAAGTGTTGTGATCCCTAATATACTAGTAATTCTACTAGTCACATCATAAAATGGCCTTGAATTGAGATTTTTTAAGGTCATTTGAGTCATCTTAGCATCTAAACATTTGTATTTTAATAGGGAAGGACATGAATACCTCCTTATGTTGATGGGGAAATGGAATCATGTCTTATGTTTGCTAGATAATAATTTGTGAGTCTCTACAAGCTAACTCAAAAGTTCCATTAGATCCCATTTGTCACTTACATACCTTGGAAGGGTGTAAGTACAACCACTAAATCCTTTATACTTTGATGTATGAATATGTTGGGAATTGAATGAAATACAATTACCAATTTGTGATCTCATAAGTTGTGGTATCAAAGAATCTTCTCATTTCTATCTCCTTGTCAAACATAATTATGATGAAGTAAATGAAAGCATCATATACCATTCTAAAATGTTGTCTACCTGCCTCAAAGGTGAGGTTAGGGTAATAATTAAAGACCTTGTTAACTTGGTCAGGTGTTGTGTTTAACCATGGGAAAGTCCTTACCTTTGATAATATGTAGACTAAATATGAAGTCATGTAAAACTTACCTATATTATGGACTTCCACCAATTGTTTGTGGATGGAGTCAGAGATCAATTAGGCCCAATGGATATACTATTTATTTTGGTGGATCACTCATATGTATTGGTAAATCCAATCCTGAAAGTTATTAGCATCTAGATTCTTAGTAACTCTATGTAAGAGTATGATTATGTCACCCACTTCCTCTTTAATGTCTATTATTTCTATGGTTTTAGGCATTATTATAGATGTGGGTCTAGAGACTTTTAACCATTGATTTTTTAGGACCCTTAGACATGTAGTGGTATTATATTGATATAACTTCTTAGATGAGTCAGGGGTTATATCAAGATAACTCTCATACTCCAAAATTAGGAACACAATGTTAATGAAGTTAGGGTCTAGGTTCAGAATATTTTCTCCCTTATCATTAACCACCTCCCTCTTATCTACATCATAGTGATTTGATAATGTGACCACAAATTTAGGACTTTACATTAATTGTGGGAAGGTTACTTCTTTGGGAAATCCATAGTTGTAAATGATTTGAATCTAATCATTCTTGAATTCAACAATTACTCTTGTCTAAAAATTAGTTAAGTTTGTGTGATCTAGGTCTATGTCTATGATCTCATTAGTGTTAAAGTCTAAGTTGAGTGGGACACCAGGTCCCTTACACTTGAACTTCATTTCTTTTCTATTCATAGGTTTTGGAAAAATTGATGTGTGAAAACCAACTATATAATCGGTGGGTTTTGGAGTTTCTAGTGCAGGTAAAAAGTTTGGCATGCTTTGGAGTTACAATTATAGGTGAAAAGTCCAGTGGGTTTTGGAATTGTAAAATTCACTTTCAAATTTTGGTGAAACTCTAGAGGGATTTAGGATTTATATTGTAGGTAAAATCCCCAAAGGGGATTTAGATTTGCTTTTACAATGGGATTTTACACAAAATTTTGGGGTTATTTTTGAAGGTCAAATCTCTGTGAGGTTTATGTAGAGAATCTTGAGAGAATATTCTTATTTTAAATGATTCTTCCAAAACCCTATATTTTTGAAGGATAGGTAAACAATTGGAAATAACTCAATACATGTAGACAACTTTTGGAAAATGTGAACAAGTAAAAGAAAACTGGAAGGAAAGTGAGCAAAATGGAAAAAAAACTTAGTTTCTTTTGTGAAAATGGAAATCTAAGCCTTTTTAAAAAAAAGATAGTAATGTTTTTTGGGAAGTGTGGGGAGATTAGAGGAATGACATGCATCAAGGATGGAAATGGTATTCATGGCATTATTTGACATTGGTGGGTCATGGATTGACAAGGGTCACTTGGTGTAGAGCTTGATTTCCAACTTGTAAAACTTACAATGATCTTTAAAAATGTTAATTTCATTAATATAACCTATAATTAATGCCATTTATCTCTATGGTTGGGAGAAATGGTGGGAGTTTTAGAGTTATGGCATAATTTTTCAACTTTTCAAATTGAATTTTGCATTATGACGTCCATTTTCCACCTAGTAGCTTGGTGAAATAGAAGCAAGAAAGTAGAATCTAAGGTGAAATTTGTAACTTCAAAAGTTGTAAAGTGCAAGAAGGGTTCTGGTTTCCACATGAAGGGTAGTCAATGGAAATCAAAATTTTGACTACACTTTAAAACTTTACAAGTTGTAAATTATAATGGGAGTTCCAATTTTTTTGGATCTAATAAATAGTGGAAAGAAGGACTTGATTTTAAATTTACAACTTACTAGGGTTTTGGTTTTTTCTGGTGTAGTATTTTGGTAGAAAGTGGTGTTTTGCTTTTAATTTTTAACTTGTAAATTTACAAATTATAATTAGAGTTATGATTTTTATTGGTCATGGGGTGAGTGAGAAGCAGAGGTTAGGATGCATTTTATAAATTAAAAAGTTACAAATTTCATCCAAATCTCTAGTTTCTATAGGGTATGTGCAAAGTATAAAGCATAGGTTAGATTTTAATTTGTAACTTTACAAGTTGAAAATTACACCCAAATCTCTAATTTCGACTAGGTTTGTGAAAAGGGTATCCTAGGTCACTTTAAGGCCTATTCCAAAAAAATTATTGGGTTTGCCTTAGGGTACTAGATGTTTTGAAAAATTTGGCACAAAATATCAATAGAGTGGATAAATGTAATTTTAAAAACTTTCTCACTTGAACCACTGTCGATCATGACACATTATATAGGTTTTTCATTGATATAAGATAATATGAAGAGTGCATAGAAATTTGTATCTTCATAAACTATCTTTCTAGATTTAAATGTTATCATAAAACACTAAGTTAGAATATCACTAATTACACCAATGATAATATATTGGTGATGATCATATTTTGTTGGTGGAGGATGCATGTTGTATGCATAATGCACCTCTAAATTTTTCATAGTTTCTATTATTTCATATTTGGGAAAAGGGTCACTAAATATCCCCATTTTTTTATTTACATTATTTTTTAGTATATATTCCTCAATAAAACTACCAAATTTGATAATGTTTTCATCTATAAGATCATGCATCTTATGTCTTATCTTGAAACATCTATTGATTAAATGCCTAAAATATGATGATAATAATAATATGCATTGACATCATAGTTCCTTACTTTGGACCTTATTGGATTGATATATTATTGAGTAAGGAGTGTGATAAATGTACATTAGAGTAACTTATTTATTAGCACATGAGGTGGTGATGGTAATCATGAAAGCTACCGCTTTGGTGGAGATATCAATTGTAACTAGTTTTTATGTTGTGAGATTAGATTGACTGTACTCTTGGTCTCATTCTTGTTATCATTTGATTTGAGGTTATAACTTGGTTTAATTTGAATTTTTTTAAAAAGTAATCTTGGGAGTTGATGCACACTTTAGTTTATTCAAATTAATTAACTTTAATTATTTGTCCTTCAATGTATGACATAACTCATAAATTTTTTGAATCTATTGAATATAATTGAATCATGGAATGGTGATATAAAAATGTGTTTGGATATATATTTTAATTCATTTTTATCCATAAATTTAATAATATTATCTATCATGGTCTTTTATCTAAGTATATAATCATGGATTGGTTCATTAGACCCTTGCTTAAGCTTAGAAATTTGTGTATAGGATAATTTCTCATTGATGTTGACAGAAAAGTGTGCAAATAATTGGTATATTAAGGGTTTAAATTATCTTATGGATTGGAGAGGGATATTATAGAACCATCATAATTATTAGTCCTCAATTATTCTTGGGAATAACTAGGATAATAGTTTATTGTTATATGCATAGTCTAAGCATGATTTATGGAATGATATAAGATGTTGCTTGGGATCACTTATAGCTTCATAGAATAGGATCTTGAGATCTATAAAATATTATTGTAAATGGCAGGATGTTATCTTAGGGGCTAATGGGTTATGAAGCAAAGCATGAAAATACATGGAATGCCTAGCTCTCGAGACACTTTTCTCTAGCTACAACACTTTGGAGTGTATAGTTATAATAATGTGGTTAAGTGAATGTCAAATAGGCAAGGTTATTAATGAAATTTTTATAGCCATCATGGGAAGGTTAAGGGTTGAATGCATAGTTATAAATATTGAAATCATCGTGTTTCCCCCAAACTTTGGATGGATGTCACATAAGTCATTGGAGGTGTAAGTGTAGGAATAATGCATGTAGCAGTGGTATAAATACCTGATATAGAAGTAATATCTCAAAAGGATTGGATAATAATGGTAAAGGGATCTTATTGAGGTACTTGATATGCATAAATCTTATCTTGGTGTATGGCCTTGGATGATAGGACAAATTAGATAAATCTACCCATGTCTTAAGGATACTAACAAAGTCATTCATGGAAATTGGACAAGGTTTTAACATGGTTAAGATTTAACCCATTAAGTTCATTGGGATAAATTATATCTAGGCCCTCATAATTATCTTGATCATTGTGTTCATTTTGATTATCTTTATTATCACATTATAATGGAGGTATATCAACATAATCATATGTTTTCAATACTCATGAATAATTACATCATGAAAATAAGAAGAAACATTCAACTCATCCATTTTAGCTACAATAGAAGGAATATAATTATGTTGTATATGGGTTACACTTAATCTAACACTACATATTAGAAGTACAAGGGAACTATAATTATAAAATAGAAAATGATTCAAGTATATATAAGGCTAGAAGTAAATTTGAAATTATTCTATGTATAGAAATACAAATTAGATCAATGAAACCTTAGGATAAAAAATATGAGACATATTTTTATGTGGAAGTAGATCAAAAATGATATTTGAAACCTAAGAAAAAAAATATGAAACATTGGAAGGATGAAAACCTAAGGGAACCTAGGATTTTTGAGTGTTCAATATGATCATGGGTTGCTCAATAATTTTTAACCTAATTTATATTAAGGTGATGAACTTAATCTAATTAATATAAAACTTTGAAATATAATTCAAATATTAAGATATGGAATTCAAGCATACATTTGAATGTATAAGATTAATATTGATTATTTTGATTTGAAAAGTTTCATAAGATAAATATAGAAAGTAAAATAAAGGGATGAATAATTGACATTTTTTTTTGGATATTTAATTTTGATTATATTCTGGAAGTGAAAATTGAGATAAAACAAGCTTGTGGTTTGTTCAATTTTGGAACTAATTCACAATTGACATTAGGTTGGTTTAGAATATCTAGGTCAATATCACCAATTGATATTAACTTATTGGTAAATAATAAATTTCATATAATTAGTACATAATAACTATACAAACACTTGTACTTATCTCTACTTGCTCTATGTTAGCAATTTTGAACCCTCAATGTGCATATCTCCTTAAATCAATGTCCTTTACCTTGAAACCCTAGGTATGATTTTGAGGGATAGAAACCTATATAAATGGGAAAGTGTAATAGACTAAGCTAACCCAAATCACATGAATCTAATTATTTATCATTACCTACTTCTTTGATCTTCTAAGGAGGGAAATCAAGTGACACGTATTTATCCCACCTAGTGTGATTGTACAATTATAGTCTTTGGCTATATGTATTCAACTTTGATGCTTTATAATTATTGTTTTGATTTGGATTTAAAGTGATTTAGAATTTTATTTGAATAATCTTGGTGATAGTTTCACAATTTAGAATTAACATGGAATATTTTCTTAGTGTGAGATAATGTATAAATGTATATCAGATAAGTGGAAAGGCCCTTTTGAATTAGTCCTTGGTTTGTTTTTATATGTATCTAATTGAATAATTTATCATACCAATGACATGATGACCCTAAGGAAATATTTGATTTTGATAATAGTTGTTGATGTGAGTAGGTCAATTCTAATTAGAATGGTCAATATAAACTAATGTAACTGAGTAGGTATTTTGAGACTAACCTATGTATAGGTGCTCTGAGCTAAGAATTGAGAGATGTTTGTGTGGGATATTTGGAAGGTTTGAAATAGATAGTGAGATTCCTATAGGTGTATAAAAATAGAATGAAAGGGTTAAATCATAAAATAACATTTAAGTGTGTTTGAATGGTATTGGTTGAGTTTGCAAGTCATGCATGGTAAATATGTGTCAAGCTTATCATTGTCAAGTATAAAAAATGAGATCTTAGTATCTAAAAGAATAAATTGAAGTTTTTAGAATCATTTATTTATCAATTATTGAAAACTTGCTACTAGTTCAATGTGATAATTCCTATTTTATAGAATAAAGTGATTACATGCATACATTTTTTAGTTAAGACTCTATTTATAGTGATTTTTTTCAAATATTCTACATTATTGGGAGTAATTTGGTTAGTTGCATCCTATTTAAGTTTAGATGATATTTATGAATTATATAACATCTCACACTTGTACACTTGGCAAACTTAGACCTTGGTTGTTCCTCTCAATTTTTAACCCTTTCCCATTTTTGAAAGTCTTGTATATACTCTATCTTGTGCCCCTTGGCCTATATCTTAGTCCAACTAGTCTTATGTTGATGACCCAAGCCTTCTATCTTGTCTAGAATGCTCAAAATGTACTTATCTTCCATCTTTATAAGTTCTAAATCTATCCCTACTTTCTTACTCACTAGACACTAACATTTGAGATAGACACTAACATCGACATTAATGTCTTAACCTGATGCAAATGTCTAGTTCTCGAAATTCATCTATTTTGAAAATAAAACATATCCTAATGTTTGTATTAAGTGTTTTAATGTGAGTTATTACTCCAAAGGGATTGATATAGATGTACGATCAACCCTTATTCATTCCTCACCTAGAAAAATAGGAAAAATACCAAGTATTCTTACCAAAAAGAATTCAATTAAACAAAAATTCCCTATTTTCATACCAATCATAGGTACAACACATCTATAAGTATGAAGTAATAAACCCACGAGCCTAATTTTCTAAGTTACAAGCTAGGTCACTATTATACTTACATTCCACATATTTTAGATTCACACACAAACCACAAGAGAATTACATGAGTCTAAGGCCCACATTTAGAGTATTGGATATGTAGGAAACACCAATTAATAATGAGGCCTTTGGGGTCAGATCAACACCATGTGCCCACTAACCCATTTTACATAAGGTCACTATGAAGATGAAGAACTAAGGTTTTGACATTTTATGAGGAGTGATAGTCCATGACCCAGATCTAAATGTACTTGAGAGAAGGTGATGAAAAACCCAAAATCATCCAAGTGGTTACATATTTTTCCAATAGGTATTCCATATATGAAACTTACATATAAACCATATAGTAACATCGATATAACCATCCTAGGTTGGTGTTAGTGTATAGAGCTCCAGAAGCTTTAGATCCATAATCTAATGATTATTCTAGAATCTCCTTCCATCTTAATTTTTTCCTATTATAGATCTATTACTATGTTAACATCAAAACCAGTTAAGTATATAATTTCTTTGTCATTACCATGCATAAATTAGTTATAATTTATATATTTATCCCACACTTAACATAATAAATTTACTATATGCTTATATTTATGTTTAGCATTTAATTAGCATGATGTAGATTTAATTATCACCCTTGTGCATTATAATTTAGATATTATTAACCCTATTATAGTTCTAAGGTAGGATAGCCTCCTATCCCAATTTAGGGTTAAAATTTTTATGAACCTAATGTGAACATCAAACCCTATGACAAATTAGGGTTTTTTATTTTATTTTTTTATTTTTGTATTTTGTTGCAAATTTTAAAATTTTCATTTGTGAAGTAATGGAAAATATCAGTGCAAAAGCCCAATTCCAAATGGAAGATAAAGAATAATTGATTACCTTTGTTTCATGAAATTACTATTACTACATCTATCATCGAATTACCAATTATTTCAACACAAATACCAATTTCAATGCCTATGACTAATCAAAATTGATAATATAAATCCCACTAGGTCTACCATTCAAGAATCATTCAAATTATAAATAACATGGAGGAAAAGGTTATAAACATTAAAAAAATTCTTTAAAATCACCTCATGCTATATATTCATAAGATGTGTTGTATAACCATTTTATGTTACATAACCCTCTTGTACTTGAAATATCTTTTCACCCTTTACAACTAGTTTTTTTGCACCTAAGTTTCTATTTTATGATGGCAAGGGCGATCCTAAAAAATATATTTGATCATTTTATGTGGCATGCCTTGACTATGCCTCCAATGATAAAATTTTGACCAAATTATTTCCAAGAAGCCTCAAAGACTATGATTTGAGATGATTCTATTATTTACCTCTCCAATACATGAAATCATTCAAACCTCTTGTAGACTAGTTTTTAGCACACTTTTCCATTAATATTTCTGAAAAGATTTCCTATGCTCAAATTGTAAAAAATAAAACAAGGAACCAATGAAACTATTAATGAATATATCTTGAGATATAAGACAATGCTAGCTAAAATGACCAATCGTATGGTATATAAGGAGTTGAAAGACATATTCAATCAAAATTTGATTACTCCATTACATGAGTCCATTTTTATTAATAAGTTAAAATATTTAAATGACTTATGCTATATTATATGGGTCTACAAAATTAAGATTATGTAATTGAATAAACTCAAGTATTCAACAAACACACTAGCTATATCTACATCTAATACCAACTTTACAATAATATAAGTTTATAATTTAAAACCAACTAAGATTAAAAAGGAAACAACCACCACTATTAACATAGTTTCAAAAAACACTAATTGAATTATCTTATTCAATGCACCCAAGAGACAATTTAAATGTTTAACTGAGTCCCTAGTTTCATTAATTGTGGTTACTAGAGTGTTAGCTTATATCTCTCCCTCTTCCTATAAAGGTTGATATGAGTCAACCTTTACCAAAAGGATATGATGAAAATTATTGTTATGATTATCATCAAGGGAACGTGGCATTCTATAAAAATATGCTTTACCTTAAAGCATAAGATCCAAGATCTTATTGATGGCCAAAAGCTTAAATTTGAGGATCTTCCAAAGGAATCAAGCTCACAACCTGGTGATCACCATAAACAAAAAAATGTTTAATAATCCTTTGCTAGACAATTAAATGAAAGAACAAAAAGTGAAAATGGCATATAATACACATCCTCTCACACCAAATTATGGACACACACTAGATGGAATTATTGGTACTTACACATGACATATACCTATTATGGTTCAAATACCCTCTATTAATTTTGATGAAAGTGAGATTAAGGATGATGACTTTGATCTTCATTATTTAATCATTCAAACATACCTTAATAAGAAACCTATACACATTATTATGATTGATAATGGGGAAAGTGATAATGTTTATATCATGACCTTACTTACACACTTGGGTTGATCTAATAATTATTTACATCCTTCTACTAGATCAATTAGAGCATTTGAAGGGACCTACCATAATGTTATTGGTGAGATTTGTTAGGTTGTGGAGCTAAAAGCTTCAACCTTTGCAAACTAGGAACAGATGGTTGCTGAGTTCTACAGGAACCGGCGTCGGCAGCAGGACCGATGTCAGCAGAGTCCAGTGCAGAAGGCCACCGGCGACGGCAGGATGTCGGCCGACGTCGGCAGAACCAGACTAGCAGGGACCGGCGTCGGTCGCCTGTGTGTTCTCGAAGTGTTCGTTTCACAGATAGTTAGTTAAGTGAACGATGAGTTTGCATGTTAAGACCAGTTAGAGTCTTGGGCTGCGAGGATAATTGTCTAAATTAAGAGTCTAAGTTATTGTTTGAGTTAGGGATCTATTTATAGACCCATTGGCATGTATTGTTTAAGGCATGAGATAGAAAGGAAGAGTTCCTTCTAGTTGTAAGATCTGTGAGTTGCAGGTTGTTGTAAGCTCATTGGGGATCTACATGTAAGTTTGGTCTTTGAATTGCAGGTTGCAGGTTCATGAGAGATCAGCTTGAAGTGCTATAGAGTGCTTGGTGTACCGGCAGGGTTATTACTGACTGGTTGGTAAGGTGAACACCAATTCTGTGTGTGAGTTGGTTGTTGGGACCATTTTTTGTGTAGGAGAGTGTGTGTGAGAAGAATTACTGTACACTTGAGGTGTGGTGAATCTCTGTAAGGTGAAAGAGTGTGGCGGCTCTTTGATGTATTCTTTTCTGTATAGTGTTAATACAAGATAGTGTATTGTCTCTCATATTCTATGCTATTGGTGAATTCTAGTTACTTGTGTTTCTGGTTATTTTTGCATATTCAATTGCTTATATTTGGTAATCATACTATGCTCTTTCTAAGGAGCAAGATCCTAATGGGTGGAATTAGAACAGGTGTGTTTGTTCTTGGATTTACCTCCACCCCCACCTCTCCCAACAAGTGGTATCAGAGCTTTTGGTTGGGATACTAACAGATTGGTGTAGATCTGGGTAGTGTGTTTTGATTACAGGTTACTCATAGGGCTTCTATTTGAGTGGGAGTTGAGCAATGGCAGAAAATAGTCAACTACGAATGGAAAAGTTTAATGGCAAGAACTACCAATTATGGAGGATGTAGATTGAGGACTATCTGTATCAGAAAGATTTGTACTTATCGTTGGGTGGGGTTGCTAGCAAACCCTTGGATATGAAAGATGAAGAATGGGAGGTTCTTGATCGAAAGGCTCTGGGATCTGTTAGATTGAGTCTTGATTCATCTGTGATTTCCAGCTTATCACAGTGTAAGACAACGGTGGAGTTGATGAAATCTTTGGCAAATTTGTATGAAAAACCCTCGGCTTCTAATAAGGTATTTCTTATGAAGTGTTTATTTAATTTGCAAATGTTGGAAGGTGGATCTGTTCATAGCCATCTTAGTGATTTCCATGGTTTGGTAAACCAGTTAAGTTCAGTTAATATTGTATTTGATGATGAACTTAGAGCTCTCTTAATCTTGTGTTCATTGCCTGAAAGTTGGGAAGGTTTGGTAATGGCAGTTTCTAATACTGTGTCTCCTTCAAAAGTCTTAAAAGTGGATGATGTTGTGAGTGTGATCTTGAATGAAGAGATACGCAGGAAAAGCATAGGTGAATCATCTGGAGATGCTTTGAGTGTTGAAGGAAGAGGAAGGCCAAGAGAGAAGACAGAGCGTGGGAGATCAAGGTCGAAGATAGGCAAAAGATCCAAGTCCGAGTATGGCAGAATAACCTGCTGGGAATGTGGAAAGCAAGGGCACTTAAAGAGAGATTGTAGATCGGGTGAAGATCATCATGAAGAACATGGAGAAGAAGCAGATGTTGTGGGTTACGTTGCATAGGATGCTCTGGTATGTTCTTTGGATAAAGTAGAATCTTGGGTATTAGATTCAGGTGCCTCTTTTCATGCATCCCCACATAGGGAATTTTTTCATGAGTATGTCCAGGGAGACTTTGGAGAAATTTGTGTAGGGGATGGTAAGCCTTGTCATATTGTTGGCAAAGGAAAAGTGAAGCTAAAATTACAGACATGTGACACATGGGTGTTAAAGGAGGTCATGCATGTCCCAGTTCTAAAGCGGAATCTAATTTCTGTTAGAAGTCTGGGTGAAGAGGGTTGCACAGTAACTCTCACAGCGGACTCTTGGAAGGTTACCAAGGGTACACTTGTTGTAGCTAGAGGTAAGAAAGTAGGTACACTTTATCTATCTACTTGTTTTACTGATTCTCTTTCTGGGTTATCTACTTCAGCTGTAGATTCAGAGACGTGGCTTGATAGGCTTGGTCACATAGATAAGAAGGAGATGCTGGTTCTTGAGTCAAAGAATATGCTTTCAGATTTGGAAGGCATGGATCATGGTTTCTGTATGCAGAAGAAGAAGGTAAGGTTTCTTGAGGAATCCGATGTTAGTGACAAGAACGGGAAAGCCTTGGTTTTCAAGGAGAAAGTGACAGACAGATTTCAGCATAAGGTGCAGAGGAATTCTGAGCAGAGCAAGGGTGATTTGGACAAGGTTTTGATCCAAAAAGAGCTCGCGGGAAAAAGTCAGGTCTCACAAGAAAAACACAGAGACCGACGTCGGTAGGAAAACCGGCTTCGGTGTCCAGACAGGGACCGACATCGGCTATGTGCAGCCCGACGTCGGTGACTCAGGGCAGAAAAGAGACTGGCGTCGGCCATGGAAAACCGACGTCGGTAGGAAGGCAGTCGCAGGGAATCGACATCGGTCGGCTGTAGATTGAGATGTGACCAGCATCGGTTACTGAGATGAATTTTGGGTGGACAGCGAGTTGTCATGGAGTCTCAAGAGCCCATATGGAGGACTGAAGGTGTAAGTAAGTTCTTAAATTCATCATTTCCCTTCTTTACACTACTTGTTGCTCACTTATGGTATAGGACCAAGAAGTTATTAAAGAAGTAGAATAGGTAGATCCAGGAAATAGTGGGAGCTTGGCATGAATGAGGATGTGATTCCTTGGAGGAGAACCAAACAGGTGTTTTGGGTAGTGTTGCCAGCTGGAAGTAAGCACTGAGAGACGAATGGATGTTGAGGATGAAGATGAGTAGAAATGGATACGTGAGATGGAAGATCAGGGTATATGATCTTGTTTTAGCTGTAGGGCAATGGAGGTTTGATCATTGTGTTTCTCTTTATCAGGTTGGATAATATTAGCTACATTATCCTATTTTCTGTATGATGTGCTTGTTGCAGGGTTACATATACAGGTATTGCTGAACTAAAGGTAAAGCTAGTTCAGGGGTTTGTCATGGAGAATCTGGGAGTAGCAAGATTATTTGGCATGAGTGTGTTCTAGAGACATGGAGGTCTTGTTGACTTTGTTTCAGGATGATTGTGTGAAGCCGGTTAGCACGCCGATGGTTAAACAGTTCATAGAACAGGTGTCTTGATTCACATAATGAGGTTGAGTGCATGGTATGTACTAAACCTGAGTTTTCCCAAGAAGTGGGAGTTATCACAAGTTTGGAGTCAATCCGGGAGAGTAATACTGAAGGGTAGTTCAGTGGGACCAGTAGCAGGTGCACATGCTATGCAGGGTCAAGTTCTTTTTCTACATGGTTGTAGATGTGGATGTGGCAGGTAATTTGGATGACAGATTTAGCACCACGGATTTTGTGGTGGTTGGTCTTCAAGAGTGATCTTGAGGAGGGATACAAAGCCAAGGAAACAAACTAGACGGTGTACAAGTATAGGTACAGGTTACAGCTGTTTATCTCCAAGTGGGAGATTGTTAGGTTGTGGAGCTAAAAGCTTCAACCTTTGCAAACTAGGAATAGATGGTTGCTGAGTTCTACAGGAACCAGCGTCGGCAGTAGGACCAACGTCGGTAGAGTCCAGTGCAGAAGGCCACCGGCGACGGCAGGATGTCGGCCGACGTCGGTAGAACCAGACTAGCAGGGACCAGCGTCGGTCGCCTGTGTGTTCTCGAAGTGTTCATTTCACGGACAGTTAGTTAAGTGAACAATGAGTTTGCATGTTAAGAACAGTTAGAGTCTTGGGCTGTGAGGATAATTGTCTAAATTAAGAGTCTAAGTTATTGTTTGAGTTAGGGATCTATTTATAGACCCATTGGCATGTATTGTTTAAGGCATGAGATAGAAAGGAAGATTTCCTTCTAGTTGTAAGATCTGTGAGTTGTAGGTTGTTGCAAGCTCATTGGGGATCTACATGTAAGTTTGGTCTTTGAATTGCAGGTTGCAGGTTCATGAGAGATCAGCTTGAAGTGCTATAGAGTGCTTGGTGTATCGGCAGGGTTATTACTGACTGGTTGGTAAGGTGAACACCAATTCTGTGTGTGAGTTGGTTGTTGGGACCGTTTTTTGTGTAGGAGAGTGTGTGTGAGAAGAATTACTGTACACTTGAGGTGTGGCAAATCTCTGTAAGGTGAAAAAGTGTGGCGGCTCTTTGATGTATTCTTTTCTGTATAGTGTTAATACAAGATAGTGTATTGTCTCTCATATTCTGTGCTATTGGTGAATTCTAGTTACTTGTGTTTTTGGTTATTTCCGCATATTCAATTGTTTATATTTGGTAATCATACTGTGCTCTTTCTGAGGAGCAAGATCCTAATGGGTGGAATTAGAACAGGTGTGTTTGTTCTTGGATTTACCTCCACCCCCACCTCTCCCAACAAGATTGACCTACCTTTATAGGTTAGTCCCCACATGTGATTACTGTCAGTACCCAAAATTACACTAAAGCAATTGGACCTAAGTCAAGTTAAAATAACTAAGTCCTCAACCAAGTCCTATTTTGAAATGTTCCCTCAAAGGTTAAGTTTTAAGTTAAATTGGATAATTTTAAATTGATCTTTACTTGGCATATGTGTAAATCCCTTAGACTTTTTTGGGTTTTTTGTGTGAACATTTTTCTTGAAAAAAATAGGTCTTCAAGATTCTTATCTTGGACAAAAATTCTGAAGACTTATTTCCATCAAACATTGTGTCTACTACAAAAAGTCCAAAGAAATTCAATGTCTTGTCTAAAGTGTTCACATAAAGTCTGAATAAATTCTATGTTTTAGGACAAAGTCATATTTGTTTAAGACTTTTTGTCTACAAAAAAAAAATTGTAGGCCCATTTGTTTTAGACTTTTTGTCCATGGTAAAAATTCCAAAGGGTACTTTCCCTTTAGGCATTTTACCCATAAAAAAATCCCTGCAAAAGACATTTGTTTTGGCAAAAATGTTAATTCCAAATTTCTTTGATAAAAGTGAAAAGTCTAAATTCTTTGGGGAAAGTAAAAAGGTTAATTTATTTGGGAAAATTATTTCAGACAATATGTCTAAAACAATTGTCCTAATGAAGACAAAGATTCCAAAGACCAAATTTTTGTGGAAAAAGTATTCGAGAGAGTTCAATCCTTCAAGAAAATTGTCCTAGATAAAATGTCCAAAATAATTATCCCAATAAATAAGGGGATCAAGAGTAGAAGTGTTGAGAATAAAAATCTATAAATAATTTTTCCATAGACTAAGGCATGAATTAAAATAAGGATGCCAAAGCTAGATAATCCAAAGACAAAGGTCCTAAAATAACAAATGCCTCAACCATAAAACATGGTAATTTTACTTATTTATTTTAATCCAATCATAGCTGAGCTGGTATATCATGATTGAATGGTACATATCACTATGGAGGAAGTTGATACATCAATATGTAGGGGTTAATAAAGTCAAAATAACCTCTAGAGGAATGTGAAGAGGACATGTCAAAATCTTGGTGAGTGGAACCAGTAGTGTGATGTCTACATAAACATCTATAATATCCACGTGAACATATTTTGATAGTCATAAAGATGTCAAAGTTAAGATTCAATGGATACTTACCATTCATTAATTAAATTTTATGGTCATGGGAACATCAAAGAAATTCACTTAGATGCCAAATGATGGGTATGCAAATTTCAAATTTAAGTCATAAAAGGCAATCATCTATTGGATCTTCAATTTGATAGTCATGTGAATGCCATTGATAGTCATGTAGACATCAAATGAGGGGCACACAAAAATTAAATTTAATCCATAGTGGACATCTAATGGTGTTTGATCATGGAATGAGGATCAATGGTCCATGTGTGATTGTGCTTCAAGATCAACAACATGAATAAGAACTGACTGTTAAGCACAAAATATACAAAGTGGTGGGGGTTGAATTAGTATATTATATATGTTTTATTTAATCTGATTTATTCTCTTTAACCAATTAATCACACATTAAAGATATGCAATAAAAATGAAATAATAACATGCACCACATGAGAGAGAGAGAGAGAGAGAGGAGAGAGAGAGAGAGAGAGAGAGAGAGAGAGAGAGAGAGAGAGAGAGAGAGAGAGAGAGAGAGAGAGAGAGAGAGAGAGAGAGAGAGAGAGAGAGAGAGAGAGAGAGAGAGAGAGAGAGAGAGACCATATTTTTACTTGAAAACCTAAAGTGGGAAAAACTATGGAGAATAATATCAAGTATATGAATGAACACCAACTTAAATTACAAATTTCACAAGCACCAACTTATAGGAACACCAACCCATTTACCAAGCGCTAACACAACAACTATTTATGAGCACCAACCCATAGGAGCACCAACCCCTTAAAAATATTTTTGAGCACAAACCCATAGAAGCACCAACCCATCTTGTGTATAAAACACAACTATCTCTCAATTTTGCTTACTCAACAAATGATAGAACTCTACAATATCTTCTAATTTTCTCTCCTCTAAAACAAATAAAAACCATGAACTCTCTTGAATATTAAAAATGGATTCTCAATAATTTATTTATAGCTTTCCAAATTACCTTTGGCATTCACCCTTTGTGACCCTTCAATCCTCATGAAATGGTGCCAAACTTGCATGACCCTTCATATTGTTGCATTTGAAAAGTCACATGGTGACCCTTCATAAGAAAATGCATCCTTTCATCTTTTGTCTTTATCTTGGTGACTTTTAATATTCCTCAAAGTGTCCCTTCATGTAAAAATGCACCATACCCTCTTTTATCTTCACATGGTGACTCTTGGAATTCCTCAAGATGACTCTTCATGAGAAAATGCATCCCATTCCTCTTTTGTCTTTACCTCATGGCTCTTTGACTTATCTATGGGAATTCTTTTGACTTATATGCAAACAAAAATATATTCATTAATATTAAATAAATATCAACACACATTATCTAAGATATGAATATTAAAAACACCATTAAATTCAATGGGGCCTTCATCACCAATGCTAGACCTTTGACATCAATGTCAATATTTTCAACACTAACTTGTCAAAGGACTTGGGCCAAATAAGGATCAACCACATGGAAAAAGGGTGATATCTTGGTAGAGAGTGATTATACAAGATGTGAAAAACCCATGGGGATACTAGGTGGCATGAACTTGGGTTCAAAGATATCTAATAACCAATAACACTTAGTCCTTTGGATCAAGATCAATGGTCCACATTGATCTATACAGGCAGATCCAATAGTGTGAATAAATTTTAAATGGGTCCAAGTTGAATGTGATAATGACATGTGTCATAAACATAATGAGCTAGACATAGGTTTATGGCCCACATTTGCTTAGATGAGCAGATCTAACAATGCAAGATGATCATGGACATTTTAATGAAGTTTAACCACATATGGAAAAAAGTGATGTTAAGGTCAATATAAATCAACGATATTAGTGAATAGAATGAAATGGTGATGACACATAGGAATGCACGACATGTTTAAGGACTGTATGCAATATATTTAGTGAAAGCTTTCACCACTAATAGTGGCTTGGCAATTTGTAAATGGAAAACTTGTGAGAGGGACTAAGATTTACCCAAGTAAATGAAAAAATGAAAATAAGGCATTTTTGCATTAAAAAATATGAAGGAAGCCTTAAAATTCTAGATGTGAAAAAGAAAAAATTCAAAATGTGAAAACCAAGTTAGAGTCAAAAGGTAAAAGTTACAAGTGACCTAAGTCTTTTGCAATATTTCATTCTTATGCTTATCCAAGTTCTTCTATGAGTGAGAAATTGTAGGCTTGAAAATACAAGGTGGGCCACTCCAGAGAAGATATTTCAAAGGGACATGGATCTAAAATATTCCCAATAAATCACTAAAAAATTAGGTTATTCCATGGCATGCATGAGAGGGAGGGCATCTATCTAGAAGTTTTTAGATATGCAGGTAAATGGTTGAGAGCATCCCTATGTAGTTGCACATAATGAAAAAGTTTTTTCAGCCTTATACCATGAATATTATCTTTCCATCCTATGTGAAAGGCATCTCCCATCATGAAATCAAAATTTTGTTGTAAATATTCATCATTATTTGTAGAGGTAGTTAAAATATTGATTTTTCTTGCAAATAGATGAAAATTTCAGGCATGGCAAGGGAATGTTTTCCATTTGGAAACATCTTAGTAGAATTAACAGTTTGCTTTGAAAATTTTCAAGTTGAAACCCATAGTTATAGATATGAAAATTTATAAATAGAGGTCTTATCCTCTATTCAAGGAGTTGGTTGGCCATTGTGTTGGTCATTCTCTTAGGTGTCCACTTTCTCTAAGTCTAGGTTTTGCAAAAAAAAAATGGGATCAATTGATGTGTATATATTTTTTCTCCCTTGCTAAGGTGGTTGAAGTTGTACAAACATTATCAATATTTGAGATCATGTTTATGTCTCCCTTGTCAAAAGAGTAATCTCACCATGCTTGTCCCTATGACAAAATTTTAAAATATTGATGTGTGTAATATTTATTTCCAAGTTAATGAAAATGCTTGTGGTTCTTTGATATTTCTTGTAGATGAAATGTAGTGACATATTTTTCAAGAATTATTGATTAGACATTTGGGTTTGTGCTCAATATTGGTTGTCATTTTGAGCATAAATTTAAATTATAAACTCCTTGTGCATTACTTCAGGATAGATTATTGAATAACTTATTAGGGCACCCTAGGTTTATGGATTTGATAGGGAAAAACATTTGAAATATTAGTTTTAGTGTATGTTCTAGTTTCTCAGGGATCATTTTGTATTTACCATTATCTTGCATTTGAAAGTTTTTTTACATATTTGCTAAGGAATATTATCATGAAATACTATAAGATACCCTATTGTTTGGAAACACACCGCCCTCCTTTTAATCATATAACTTATCCTACCATGTAAATAATACACCCTATTGCATACTATAAGTGTTATTTGCCTTGAAAACACATAATATAGTACATATTTTAAATGTGTTTGTAATTTATATTTTAAATTCTAGCATTGTAATCTTTTATTTAGCCCCTTTAATGTTAACAATTCTTTAGGATGAAGACTAAAATCACTTTATCATTTGTATTTATTAGCTTATATATGACCTAGATCATTTGTGCATTTTTTTGTGACAAAATTTCATGGGTGAAGTGTGAAAACTTGGTTATGACCTAGTCATATTTGTTCTTTGTGCTAAAAATTCCCATGGAGATTGGATTTCAAAATCTCTCCATGTGATCAAGCTACCCCATAGGTCCTCTCACCTTGGTTTAGGTAGAGCCAAAATTACCATGGATTTGACCATACCCTTTTTAGGTGCCTCTCAATAATTTCTTACATTAGATCAATTGTTGATTCCAAACCCTTCCTTGGATACAATGACATACTAGCAGTTTTTTATCATTACTTACCATTTTCCCTCAAGTGTGTAAGGTCAAGTGTATGAGGTTTAAAACTAGGAACCAACACTATTATAGAATCATTATTAGGGAGTAAATTGAATTCCAAGTAACTTGTGTTGCTAAGGACTCTTGAATAAATATACTATAAGTATTTCAAATGTTCTCTACTTATTATTTACTATAGTCAGACTATCTTGGCCATCATCATCACAATACTCTATTGGGGGTGTGCTAAGAATGGTTTAAGGCTTGATAATTGACTTTTATTGTGTTCATTGAAAAGGACTATTAAGATTGTAGTTTGAAGGTGTTTTTTCCCCTTTTGAACATTATTCTAAGAAATTTAGTATATTTGTTTTCTATCTCATTAATAAATTCAATGAGTTTAATTTTAGTATGTATCATAATAGTTTTTCAACTATTATATTATATAAGTTTGATTTTAGTGGTAAATCTAACTTTATTTTATGGTTTCAAGGAATATTAATGCCTATTATAAATATTATTCTAACTTTTAGCTTTGATTATTTCCTTATTTGTAAAGTTGAAGGACTAAGATCATCTTTCAGAAGTGACTCATCAAAGAAACTCATCTCTCCCTTAAGTATTCCTCAAAGAAGAGGGAGACAAGTTTGGAAGAATATCGTAGGTTAGAGTTTATATACTAAGGGCTATCAAGATTTTGATAATATTGAAATGTTTATTTACCCTCCCATTATTGAGGACTATCATATCTCTCTTAATAACTCAGAGACCCATAGTCTTGTGTATTACCCAGCTCCTCAACCAATTGAATTCCCTCCCAAGTTTGATCCACCAAGTCCACCTCATTCACCTCCTCATGTCCCTTTCCTAGTTTTTCATGAATGAACTATTGAACCAATTATGAGGTGAATGGATCTAGATGAGAATAAACATCTTGTATTATAGGTTCCCAAATTTAGGCCTATCAATTTTGATGAAATGGAAGTCTATCCTAATGAAGTCTAAAATGAAGTTAGGAAATGCCTCCCAAAGTTTCAAGGGAACAATGTAGTGAGTGGTGATCAACACCTAAGGGCTTTTCAAAATATCATTAAAGATTATGAGGTTGAGTATGAGGATGCATGCATTAATTTTTTTGTGCACATTCTTTAATAAGATTCTCATGAATGGTTCAATTCCCTTCTTGATGGATGCAATGATTCATGGGAAGAGATGCAAAATGTTTTTAGAATTCATTATGGTGCTAGGATTGATCCAAGATTTCTTTTGGTTGAGTTTGAAAACATCAAAAATAATCCTAATGAGTATGTGTAGGACTTACATACAAGTTTCAACAAGACCATGATATGGCTTCCTAGAAACACCAAGCCCAATGATATAGTGTTCTTGATAATTTATTATGATGCCTTTGACAAGAAGGTTGGATAAAAATTGAGGGACAAGGCTCCCACTAACCTAGGATTGGCATTCAATATGGCCATCCAAATTGAGAACAACATAAAAGGTTATGGGAAAGCCCATGAATAAGTGGGCTGATGTGAAGTTGGTTAATCCTAAAAAGACACAATCCATAAATACAACCAACCTTGAGAAGACTATTAAAACTTTGGCCTCTACTATCAAAGAAATGTCATACAAGTTAGTTAGAGCTAAAAATGGGATCCATCATATGTTTATTGATTAATAAAGGGCTCCAAATCTAAACTAAGAAAAATTAAGGCCTAGTTTCCACCATTGAGATAATGATAGAGGGAAGAGGCTTACACATGAATAAAGAATGGATAGAAATAAGAATAAAGGTGTTGGAAAAGAAGTCCCCAATCCATTGAATTTAAAGGTGAATGATATATATTGTGACATTGAGATTGATTGGTGTGACAAGTGCTTCTTTCTAAAGTGAGATGACTTCCTCCATGAAATTATTGAGTGATACTACTATGTATTAATTTTGGAGTGCAATTAATAAGGCAAGTGTCCCAAATCTTGAATTTTCTTATGATATTAATATGGGACAAGCATATGAATTACTCATTCATGATTTTGATATTTTATGTTTTATGATTATTAATAACTATGATGGGATAATTTCATCAGTTGAGGATAGGAAACTACTAATTAATCCATCAATTGCCCAAGAGGAGTATCAATTAAGAAGTAAATATTATGATGCTACTCCTAAAGACATTACCCCTATAAATCTAAAGGTAGAGGATGCTAGGAAAACTATAACAATCCCCAAATCTTCTAAATCAGTGCCCATTTACCAAATTATTAAGCCTAGAGGTAATCTAGCTAAGAATAGAGTACCCATATTGTCTATTAGCCCTAAGGGTGTGAATGAGCTTAAATAAAAACCACCTTTGAAGGATGATACAAAAAATTCAAATGCATCCCAGCCTACTCAATTTCAGACCTTGAGTGACTATATTCTAGTTGAAGGTATTGTCACCCTTCTACAAAATACTCCTCTTTCTCAGTATATCATATGTGATATGGCCCAAGTGTTGAGTCAACTAAAGGATTTGCCACTTTTTGAATTATTGATAATACCTAAACATAGGAAGAGGAAGGACTTATAATTTGGTGAGAAGTAAGTTGTAAATGAAATTGAGTTACCCCAAACACCCCTAGAAAGTGATGAAGAATCAGAAGAGGTTTTTGAACCTACCCTTGAGGTCTATTTAGGAACTACATTGGTAGAAAGTTAGCTAAATATGGATCCTTGTACATAACCCTACTGATCAATGGTATGATTATTCATAATTATATGTTTGGTTCTAGTGTTTCTTATAATATGATGCCCTTGGGTGTCCTAAACAAAATTAGAGTTAAGATTATGCCAGACTTTGGCATATGTTATGCCATGGAATCATAGGAGGTTATAGTTGTTAGAAAAGTCAAGGGGCTAGTGGTACACTTGGTAGTACATCCAAGAAAGTATTTGAATATGGACATGGTAGTTATGGACTACCCACCTAGGTGGGGGGTTTTCTTATCATTGAAATAGGCTACTAGCATGGGTGAAAGTGTCCAAATAGACTTATCTTATTCCAGCATTCCATTTTAGGGTAAGATGGTTAAACTTTATAGAGAGCCAAAGATGCTACATGTAATTGAAGATCTAAAGCATGATCTTGATGAAGTGTTATACATAGATGTTGAATTAAGAAACTTTGTTGGGAATGTTCATACTAGTGAACAACCTACTATTCTTAATGTTGAACCTGATATAGAAGGTGTAGTTTGGAAGATGTGCTTTGATGGGGCTTTCTCTAATCTTGGAAATGGAGCTGGTGTTATTTTTTATGCCCCTAATGGTAATTTTTTTATGTTTTATTTTTAGTTTTCCTTTGTGTAAATGAATAATATTGTTGAGTATGATGCACTCTTGCTTGGTTTAAGGATTTCTCATGAATATGGAATTAGAAGCTTTATTATCAGGGGTGATTATGAGTTAGTGGTTAAGTAGATCCATAATGCTTATGCCAACAAAAACAAAAGGTTAAAATAATATCCAAATGTTATTTGGGATTTTCTTAAACTTTTTAATATATTTAACATTTGTTATCAAGATAGAATTTTCAATGAAGAAGCTAAAAAACTTGTAAGGTTAGGTTTGATATTACAAATATGAGCCCTCATTATTAGTATCAAGTGGAGGTGCTTATCAGGCATTCAATCCTAGACAATGTTTATCATTGGTAGGTCTTTGATGATGATGATGAACAAATTAAGAGGTTTATAAATTATGAGGCTAAGTTCCATGATCATCTCATAGACTTGGAATCTATAGTTTAGTTTTGTGATGGGAAGGAAACCTTGTTTGGGAAGGACATTATTTAGGTGAAGAAAAACATGCTCCCTACTGGGTTGGTAAGTTTAGAAGCATATTTTGATGGAGCTAATAGAATCAAATTAAGAGACTCATTTATATTAAAAGGCATGATTGAGTAAAACTTGGGTTCTCATGAGAATCTAAGAAAGGTTTGGTTGGGTACTCACCTAAGTGCAATTGAGAAACACGTTTACATGTAGCTACTAAGGAAGCATCAAGATTGTTTAGCATGGTCCTACTCTGATTTGAAAGTGTATAGGGAATAATTATTTCAACACATCATACCATTATAGCCTGATAGTAATTCTTTTAGGAATAAATAGAGGCATATTAACCCCATCTTGGCCACTAAGATGCGAGATGAGTTAAACAAGATAAGGGATGGTATAATTATTCAACTTATCAACTAATCACCATGGGTTGTGAATTTATTCCTTATGAGAAAGAAGAATGGAAACATCCACTTGTGCATAGATTTCCAAAATTTGAATAAAGCTTTTTTGAAATATAATCATACCCTACCCAATATGGAGAACCTATTGTAAAGTGTTACTAGATCAGAGTTATTTTCCACATTAGATGGCTTCTTAGGGTATAACTAGGTTATGGTGAAGGAATCTAAGAGATATAAGACTATGTTCATAATGTGTGTGTGTGTGTGTGTGTGTGTGTGTGTGTGTGTGTGTGTGTGTGTGTGTGTGTGTGTGTGTGTGTGTGTGTGTGTGTGTATAAGGATGATTTTTAGGTTGATGAATGTTGTTGCAATGTTATAATGAGATATGGGCATCTCCTTTGCAAGGATAATTAACTAATTCATTATTATGTTTTGAGATGTACTCCAAGACTAGAGAAGAACATTTGGAGAATTTAGAAAAAGTGTTTATCATATGCAAGTAGTTAAAAATTTCACTTAATCTAAAGAAGTGCCACTTTGAACTATAAAAGGCCAAGTTTTTTGGACATATAGTGTCCAAGGATGGTGTCATGATTGACCCGGAGAGGGTAAAAGCCATTGAAAAAGTGCCTATCCCACAATCCAAGAAAGTAATTCAGTTTTTTTGGGATAAATTAACTTTGTAAGAAGGTTTGTGTATAATTTTGAAGAGATTACTCCACCTATTACTTCCATACTGAAGAAGGAATAGATCATCAAATGGGAGAAGAAGACCATGTAAGCTTCTATGACATCAAGGGAGACTTAAAGTCTACCCCTATTTTGTCTATCCCTAATTACACTAAGCCATTTCAAATATTCTCTTTTGCATCATATAATACTATTATTGATGTCCTATTGTAAAATAATGAAGGTCATGAGTAACCCATATCTTTCTTTGACAAAGTTATACAAGGTCCTAAGCTAAACTATACCATCATGGAAAGATAAGGTTTTTCTCTCTTGAAATCTATCAAGATGACCAAGCCTTATATTTTAAGTTCAAAGATTATCACTTATGTTTTGCATACCATGGTGAAGGACATATTTATTTAGACTGAAGTATCCAATAAGAGGTGCAGGTGGGTTAATAAGTTACAAGAGTATGACATGGATATTCAAACCACCAAGTTAGTAAGAGTGATGGGTCTAGATAAGATTATGGTTGAGACCGATTTGCAATTTATTGAGGTAAACATTACTATTTTTAATATGGATAATTCATTGAGTCAATTTAACATATCTTTGTGATATATAAATATTGTTTACTACTTGGAAAATCTGAACTATCACCTTGACTTGGATAAGAATCAAAAGAGAAATCTTAAGCTTGTTTCTAAAAAATACCTCTTGACTGAGAATGGACTAGCATGGAATAATTTAGATGGGGTTCTCCTAATATGTGTGTTAGAAGAATAGATTAATAACCTAATTGAGGACTTCCATATTAGAGTGTGTGGTGGTCATTTTGTGCCTAAAGTTATAACTCATAGAATTTTGAGAGTTGGTTAATGGTGGCCATTGTTATTCAATGATGTTTCTTAGATAGTTAGAAAGTGTGAGAAATGTCAACACTTTTCTAGAAGGATGAAAGATTTTGGTTCTCTTCCATTATAGCCCATGATGATTGAAGGCCCATTTAAACAATTGGGAATGGATTTCATTGGATAAATTATTGATTCATCAAGTGCTAGACATAGATGGATACTTTTTTCAATTGAATACTTCACAAAATAGGTTTAAGTGGTCCCTACAAAGAAATCAACAAAATAGGTAGTTATGGATTTTTTATTAAATCATATTATTTATAGATTTGATGTGTCTATCAAAGTTATTGTAGAAAATTCCATGAGTTTCAAAGCCAAACATTTGGTGTAATTATGCAAAGAGTATTGGATTAAATTGACCTATGCTTCCAATTATAACCCTCAAGGGAATGGGTAAGTAGAATCTAGTAACAAAAACTTGCTCAAGATCATCCTACAAACATTAAAAGTAAAGAAGAAGTGGGGTGAAAAATTGAAGTTTGATTTATGGGTTTATAGGCAAAAGCCCTTTTGATCTTGTTAATAGAGATCAAGTAGTTTTGCCTACGAGTTTATAGTTTCCCACCTATTAGCTCATATAACAACTAGATGATGATGATAAAATCAACCACTATGAAAGTATGATGAACTAGATTATTGAGCTTGATGAAATTTAAAGACAATATCATAAAAGACACCTCAAGTTCATGGAAAAGCTAAAGAATACATTTGATAGGAAGGTCACTCCAAGAACCTTCCAAGTAGGTGATCTATTTTTACTTTGGGATAACATGCATGACAAGAAAAGAAAGAATGGAAAATTTGATGCCTTGTGGATGGGTTCTTATTCCATTAATTACCAAATTAGGGAGCATAATTTCTTATTGAGAGACTTGGATGGTGAAATAATAGAACTTCCAGTCAATGGAAGACATCTGAAACACTTCCTTGATTAAGACCATAACCTAGGTATATTAGTATACAGTGTATAGTTTTGTTTTTTTGGTTCCCCTATAATTTGGGCCTTATTTGTAAAATTTCCCCTTGTGTTTTGTTATGTGTTTATTTTCAAATATTCCTAATATATTTTTATCAGTTTTCCATGTTTTTTTGAGCCTTTATGAGTATTGATGATAAAATGTTAAGTCTTGACTCCATGACCTAATGGATTGCCACCTTGTCTTTTGTTTTGGGGTTCTTTACACTCTTGTAGGTGGATGTACATACCCAGGTAAGAGTTAATGTTAGTGATAAAAATAAAACTAAATAAATTTGTCTTGAGTCAAGTTAAAATTCCCAAGTCCTTATCCCAATTCATATTTTTGAATGGTCACTCAAAGGTCAAGTTTTATGTTGAATCAACTAACTGTTAAACTAATCTTTACTTGGTGTATATGTAAAGCCCTTAGAATTTTTTAGGTTTTTTATGCAAACACTTTGATCAATGAAAATAGGTCTTCAGGCTTCTTGTCTTAAACAAAAATTTTGAAGACTTATTTTCATTAGACATTGTGTTCACTACGAAAAGTCCAAATAAATTCAATGTCTTGGCCAAAGTGTTCACACAAATTCTATGTTTAGGCCAAAGTCTTGTTTGTTTTGGAATTTTTGTCCATAATAAAAAGTTTGTAGGCCCATTTGTTTCAGACTTTTTATTCACAAAAAGGTATGAAGGGTACTTGCCCTTTGGGCATTTATCCTACTTTGAAATCCTAACAAAAGTCATTTATTTTGATAAAAATGTCAAGTCCAAATTCCTTTGGCAAAAGTGCAAAGGTCAAATTATTTAGAGAAAGTGAAAAGGTTAATTTATTTATGGAAATTATTTTAGATAAGATGTCTAAAAAAGTTGTCTTGATGAAGACAAAGATTCCAAAGACCAAATTTCTAGAAGAAAAGTGTTTGATAGAGTTCACTCCTTCAAGAAAATTATCCTTGATAAAATGTCCAAAAAAATTATCCTAATAAACAAGGGACTTGGGAGAAGAAGTTTCTAGGATAAAAAACCCACAAATTTTTTTCCAAAGACCAATGGTCTAATGAAAACAAGGATGTCAAAAACAAAGGTCCCAAAATAATAAATGACTTGGGATCAAAACTTGGTAATTTTCCTTGTTTATTTTGAGCTAATCATAGCCAAACTAGTGGATCATGATTTAACAGTGCACATAGATACAAAGGAAGATGATACATTGACATGCATGGGTTAACAAAGTCAAATGAACCTCTAAAGGAACATGAAAATGACACATGTCAAAATATTGATGAGTAAAACCAGTAGTGTGATGGTCACATGAACATCTGTGATGGCCATGTGAACATATTTTGATGGTTTTATAGATATAAAAGTTAAGATCTAATGGATACTTATTTTTCATGACTTAAATTTGATGGTTGTACAAACATCAAAGACATTCACATGGATGTCAAATGATGGGTGCACAAATGTCAAATTTAAGTCATAAAAGGAAATCATCTATTGGAGCTTAAATTTGATAGTAATATAAATGTCATTAATGGTCACACAAACATTATATAATGGGAATAAAAATTCCAAATTTAATCCATAGTGGATAGAAAATGGTGTTTAATCATGGTAATAGGGATCGATAGTCCACATTTGATCATGCTTCAAGATCAATGGCATGAGTGAGAGTTGACTTGTCAAGAGACTTGGGCAAAATAAGGAGTAGCCATGTGGTGAAAGGGTGATATCATAAAATATATTAACTATGCAAGATACAAAAATCCTATGGGGCTACTAAGTGGCATGACCTTAAGGCCAAAGATAGATAATAGCCAATAACAATTAGTCTTTTGGATTAATATCGATGATCCATGTTGATTCATGCACATAGATCCAATAGTGCAAACCAAAATGGACTTTTCAAAGGTTCTAAGTTAAATGTGGTACTGACATGTGTCACAACCACAATAATCCATACATAGGTCTATGGCTCACATTTAATCAGACAAATAGATCTGATGGTGTAGGATGATCATGGATATTTCAACAAAGTTCAACCATATATAGAAACAAGTGATGTTGATGTTAGTATAAATAAAATATATTGGTGAACTAAGTGACATGGTGATGCCACATTAACATGTATGACACATTTAAGGACCCTCAAAAATATAATTATCGAAGGCTTCCACCATCGACAAAAGGTTGGAAATTTGTGAGAGGGACCAAGATTTATTTAAGTAAATATAAAGTTGAAAATAATGAGTTTTTACATTAAAAAATATGAATGAAGCCCTAAAGTCCTATATTTGCAAAATTAAAAATGGAAAAAGTGGAAAATGTGAAAAATAAGTTGGAACTAAAAGGTAAAAGTTAAAAGTGAGCTAAGTCTTTTGCATTGTTTCATTATTGTGTTTGTCCAAGTTCCTCCATGAGAGATAAATTACACGTTTGCAACTACAAGGTGGGGTACTCTAGAGAAGATCATTCAAAGGGTCATGGATCTATAATATTCCTAGGAAATCACTATAAAGTTAGTTTGTTATATGGCATGCATGAGAGGGAGGGAATCTATCCATAAGTTTCTAGCCATGTAGGTAAATGGTCAAGAGCATTCCTAGGTAGTTTCACATAATGATAAAGTATATTTGGCCCTCTACCATGAATATTATCTTTCCAACCCATGTGAAAAGAATACCCCACCATGAAATCAAAAGTTTGTTGTAAATCTTCATCATTCTTTGTAGAGGTAGCTAAAACGTTGATTTTTATTGCAAATGGATGAAGATTTTAGGTATGTAAGGGGAATATTTTTCCATTTAGAAGCACTTGGTGGAATTGAAAGTTTATTTTGAAATTTTTAAAGTTGCCACCCATATTTATAGATCTGAAAATGTATAAATATATGGACTCTCCTCTATTCAATGGGTTCGTTGGTCATTGTGTTGGTTGTTGTTGGTCATTATCTTAGGCATCCACTTTATCTAAGTCTAGGTTCTACAAAAAGATTTGGGATAAATTTCTATGTGTAGATTTTGTCTCCCTTGCTAAGGTGGTTATAGTTGTATAACCATTAGAAAACTTTAAGAGCATGTTTATGTTTCCCTTGTCAAAAGAGCAATCTCACCATGCTTGTCCCCATGGTAAAATTTTGAAATACTAATGTGTGTAATATTTATTTTTAAGTTAATGAAAATTATTTTGGTTCTTTGTTTTTTCCTATAGAAGTGCAGTGACATATTTTCCAAGAATTGATGATTGGATGTTTAGGTTTGTGCTCACTACTGGTTGTCATTTTGAGCATATATTTAAATTATAAACTCTTTTTGCATTAATTTAGGATAGGTTGTTGAATAAATAGTTAGGGAAACCTAGGTTTATGGATTTGATAGGGAAAAGCATTTGAAAGATTAGTTTCAGTTTATGTTCTAGTCTCTCAAGGATTATTTTATATTTAACATTATCTTGCATTTGAAAGTTTTTATGCATATTTTCTAAGGAATATTGTCATGAAATACTGCAAGATACCCTTCTATTTAGAAACCACCAGCACACCACCCTCCTTATTTTAATCATCTAACTTGTCCTACCCTAAGCATAATACACCCTGTTGCATACTATAAGTGTTATTTTCCTTGAAAATGCATAAGATATTGCATATTTGAAATGTGTTTGCATTTTGTGTTTTAAATCCTAACATTGCAATCTTTTATTTAGCCCCTTTATTATTGATAATTTTTTAAGATGAATATTCTAGTCACTATCTCATCTATCTTTAGGAGCTTGTATATGATCTAGAGCATTCATGCATTTTGTGTGAAAAACTTTCATGGGTGAAGTGTGTAAACTTGGTTATACCCTGGTCATATTTTTTCTTTGTGCTAAAAATCCCCATGAAGATTGAATTGCAAAATCTCTCCATGTGAGCAAGCTACACCATAGGTCCTCTCACCTTGGTTCAGGTAGAGCCAAAAGTAGCAAGGAGTTGATCAGACCCCTTTTAGGTGCCTCTCAGTCATTTCTTCCATTTGATCCATTCTTGATGCCAAACCCTTCCCCAACTACAATTATATACTAATAGGTTTTTTAATCATTGATTGTCATTTTCCTTCAAGTGTGCAAGGCCGAGTGTATGAGGTGTATAATTAGGAACCAAAAATTACTACCACATTATTTATACCTCTATAATAATTTGTGATATTCTATTAGGAAGACCTTGGATCCATACACTTTGAGCAATACCTTATATAACAATGGATGTATAAAATACATACATTCCAATTAGGTAATTACAATTTCCAAAATTCCTAATGAGTATCGTATTGAAAAACAAAAATTATACCTAAATAATTAATTACTGAGCCTACTAGGGATCATGTATTATAAAAGGGTGAGCAACAAGTAATACCCTTTATCTGGTGGCTAGTAATTGAGAGACAATTACATTAGAGACATATGGTGGATTCCATGAAATCCCCATCTAATACACACCATATTAAGATATATAGACCACCTACACATGTTAATATTATATATATTCAAAATAAACCATAGAGAACTCAATGATGGGTTACATAAACCCCTAAATCTATTACTTATAGTACTACTTAATGACCATAGAGTCATATTTTACATATGTAGAGCATCACCAATACTATTATGATATATATTAAACCTATATGTGTTCCTTGATATTGTTAAAAGATTATTACATCAGGTTCATAGTGGGGAGATATCTATCACATCCATTGGATGGAATTATAGGATGATCTTTCCTCTTCAAATATTCTAAAAATACCAAAAAATAAAATAAAAATTAAAAAACTAAAAAAAAACTATCAGCACCTACATATCCTATTAACTCCTTGGCATATATATGTTAGTTCCATGTTCATGGATGGCATACTTAGTTACTCATATATATAAATATGTGTCACACTTATACTTGAGTGTGATATAGGCATACATAAATACATGACCGATTCCTATTTTTAGATGTTGGGCCTTCCCTCTACTCATGTAATGTAAACATTAGGGGCATCCAATTATTTTATTTTTATATACACATGTTATATGGTTCAATGATCACATTTCATTATCATTTTTGAGATTACATATGTACTTACTCATGCATTCACCCATGATTATATTTTACATAGGGTACTTGATATGCTATACAATTGACATTTTCTACTAACACATTTGATCCATGGGATATTATGGAACATTTATGATGGTTTATTATGATTTTAATTGTGTACTTTCTTAAGTATCTTACCTTATTATTATCTACCTTGTTTGAGAGTTTGAATATTCTCCTTTATTTCCCCCCCCCATGCTTATGTATGATTTCATTAACATTTACATACATCACTATTTTTTGTACAGACATTTGAATATGTCATCCTTGATTTTTTGGACTTTTGACTAATTCATGTTCCTTTGAATATGTATAATATAAATATACCCATTGTTTTTTATTTATTTGGATGATTTATATTTTACTTGATTTTGAGTGTTCTTGTGTGTGTATTTATTTTCTTATTAAGATTGTACTATTACTTCTATATGTTGCCATGATTATTATTATGCATCTTAGGCCTCATGTGATCACACCAATTTTATGAAATTCAATATTATATCTACCTAGACATGTTCCTTTTATATTCTAGATGATTAAATTCATTTCATAGATTATACAGTGTCTTATCCTTTTGAGGTGAGGTAACTACCTGATTTAACAATTTTGGGAATATTGGTGTATTATTCCTAATCTAGTTAAAGGGTATTATTAGTAAAAAGAGTAAATAAATATGAAATAATTAAGATACTTATTTATGTAAATTATATTATAGTTTTATCCTTTCTAAAAATAGTAATAAGAGATGGAAAAGAAGACTTAGCTAGAAACTAGCTGATCTGACTGAGATAGAGGCTAGAATTTATTTTGCAAGACTAGGACACTATCACAAACTAAGATCTAACATTTGTTTTATAATTGTATAGGAGCATCAAAACTGGATAAAAATGGCACCAGTGTTATAGTCTACCTCTAATGCTATTATCTTGAGGATCTAAGCTTTTTGGGTTTTGTTCATTATGTTTGTATGACCATGTTTATGAAGTTTTAGTAGTTGAAAGTCTGTAGAGCTCCCTGTAGAGAAAATTTTCTCTTCAAACCATATAATCCATTATTATTTGACTAATTTCAAGAAAGAATGGAGGTTAGTGTGTGTAAGATTCACTAGACATGGATCCACACCTCTTGTATGGGCATGCTACCTACATACCAATACTCTAAAGAGGGATCAAGCCATATGTAGTTCTCCCACTTGATGTGCTTTGTGAAATTATGTGTATGAATATGTAGAATGATAAATTAGATGTAATTGAGGTGTTTAGTGACTAGTTTAAGGATTTGAATAAGCTTGTAAGTGTATTAGCTAGCTGTATGCAGAGAATAGGGAAGATTTCTTGAATATTTTTGCTTATATTCTTGCTTGCTTAGTGATAATTTCCAACCTTTTTCCAAATCATCTTTGAAAGTGATTTTATAGGGATATATTGGTCATGGCTCGAATGTGATAAAATTAGGCCAACAAGGACAAGGATGGGTAACTAGAAGGAATTGACAATTAGGACCAAAATTGCACTTGGATAGGAGTGTCAAAAGTAGATAAGAGTGGCACAAATTCTATAGTCTAAGTGTGATGATACTTTCTTGAGTAGATAGGACCTAGGGAGATTGATTTTCCTTGGAAAGAGGAGTTTGGGTGAGCTGGGGCCAAGTCTAAAAGGATACAAATGATTTGGAATTAGTGAAAATAATCCTAAGAGGGTTAAGGGAGTAAGAAATAGGGACATAATTATTGGGTGTCATTATCCACATTCGAGTTACCAATTTTCACATTTTATATGAATACATTCCCCCCCCCCTTTATTATAGTGATGCAACAAAGCAAAATACTAGGATAAAGGAAAAATAGAAAGCATACCTGAACTTACTTGCAAGGGTAAAACTCATGAATTTGTTCTAATGTTGGGTGTGCATAGAGAGAGCATGTTATGAAATGTGAATCTATAATAGAAAACAAAAAGTAGATAATTTATTACTATATATTCTATAGCTAAAATAAAAACGTACAAAGTTGGGTAAGAGAAAGAGACAAAGAGAAAGGAATTAATAAACCTCACTTGGTACATGGACCTATATAAAACCTATTATGATGTTAAGTGATGCTAGATGTGTGTTAAACCAAGAGTAATATCATGAATATAATTGAGTGATCAATTCCTCAAAAGTGGCTCAAGAATGTAAAGGCTATCCCTTTATCTTCATCACCACCCACTAAGTGAATCTAGATGATCTTGCATGTGTTGATTAATGTTTGGACTTTGTATCCAATCCCTCTAGATAGGTGGCTTAAGTATACAAAGGCTAGATAGTCCTTTGGCTCTATCATTACCTCATTAAGTGAAGCTATGAAATAATATTGGTATGGATGTGTGTCATATGGGATGGTTCTTGAAGCCCATGAATGTATTTTGATCTAACAACATTGGCATGGATAGCCAAATGTATGTTAGAAACTAGGCCACTCTTAACCACTCTAAAAGATGGAGATTAAGGTTGTATAAAAGTCACTCCAAACTAGTGCACTAGGCTTATATGAAATCCACTCTAAAATGTAGAAGTTAGGCTTGTATGAAAGCCACTCCAAAATGATGTCAACTACTGTAGATGGAATAAAGCATGCAACTGCTAAGAATGACTAGGTAATGTTGAACTTAGAAAGAAAAGAAAGAAATGTGCCACACACCTTTCCCCCAATCATTGGTGTTTGAAACATGGATTCTAATTTAGAAGTTATACCAACTATCATATCTACAAATAGAAGTGAGAGACATCATATCATACATGATTGCCCTTATATATAGATTCTTTGAGCAAAAGTGTACTAAAAACTACTAACTCTAAACTAGTCTAACTATGTAAAATTGTAACTAAACCTAATTTTATACCTACTTCTAGAAAGTTTGTTTTTTTTTTTTGGATAAGAGTGCCAAAAATGGATAATAGTGGCATGGGTGTTGTAGTCCATGTTGGGTGCTATTATATTATGATAAATCTAATGATTGTTCTAGCATTTTCACTATTTTCTTAGTCTATTATGACTAGTTTGATGTCTAGTTACTATTCTTAGTCTTTTGAAAGATGAGTTTTAAAATGTTAGGATCTCTAATCTCTATGAAAAAACCCTAATTTATTTCCAACTCTTTTGAGGGCAAGAATGAAAAACCTACAATGATTTCCCTTAGAAGAAAGAGCCCTACAAATATGTTATAATACAAAGATACATGATATAACAATGATAATTGATAAGATATCTCAGGATATAGCATGGTTTGTAATGAAATATTTGTTAGATCAATAGGGGTATGCTTAGATATATATAACAATGTAATATCATGTGTAATGTATTGAATTAGAAATGGAAGTGTTAGTTGTTAGTTGGCAAGGAGGGATGGAGTACGATGTCCATCATGGCATCCAAGAAAGTAAGATAATGTATGATGTGGATCATGGTATTGTAAATAATTGAAAATCAATGAAGAAAAAAGCACACAAAGCAAGAAACATAAAAGAGTGGCTAAGGGTCTAAGCAAACAAAGGACATGGGCACATGTCACTCAAATTGGAAAGTAAGCATACAAGGCATGTTCAAATGCCACATACACATGCAATTGAAAAAATAAAGGGTTGACATGAGGGCCAAAATCACATAAAAGAGTATAGACAAAGGGTATTGGAAAATGTCCTAAGGTACACACATGAATAGAAGCATAAGACATTGGCAAATTTCCTAAGGCATATACGAGAGACAAATAGAAACTAAGAAATAAAAAAAATCTAGCTACACAAATTAATAAAGGAAATCATGTGAATGTTTTAAATACAATCACATCTAAATAATTAAAGTATGAGTGTGAAAGTATGCAATACATGTTAGTACAAGACTAGGTATATGTTAGGAAATACACAAGTTCTATATATTAGTGAGTGTCGATAGAGTAATCTATGTAAGATTAGTAAATAATGCACATCAACATGATAAATAGAGTGTGTGGTATAGGAATGACATAAACTAGATGGTGTAGTCATATAGAAGATGTCCCCAGTGGGTATATATATCAATTTGTGTCTTGAATGTAGAAGTAGGATGTCCCCTTAATGGGTAGAGTAAAGTAATAAAAGAGTTGGATGTCACTGTGCACACTTAAAAGAGATCAAGTGAAGCATGGTAATGTAGATAAATTGAAAAATAATATCATATAATAATAAATGTAAGTCTAGTATAGCAGTAAAAATGTAAAGCATGGATAATGCATATAATCAAATTGTTGTTGGTGTTTTTGAGTTATTTGAATGTTTTTATATTTTGACATATTTGAATGTTTTTGTATTTTTTAAATATTTGAATGTTTTTTTAGTTTGACATATAAGATATGTAAAATCAATCATTAGGAAAATATGTACAATAAATTAAAGAGAATCTATGTACAAGAAAAATTGAGAAGAAATGATACTAACCGATGAGTCTCATGGGAGACTCCCTATCATGGTGTCCTATATCAAACAAAGGAATCATGCATGATATTGAAGCATGATGGAATGGCTATGAATATGACAATGAATATTTATATTCATTTTTAGTATCTTGGTAATCACAATAACATGTATTATTCCACTCATTATTATAATCTTAATTTTGAGCCAATGGAATGCTAGTGTTAACTTTTTTTGTATCTGGATATTTTATTTTGATAAATTATGTCTATGAATAATTTTCCTTAGGATGTTCAATAAATACCAAACCTTGGTGATAAACATTATCAATTACTAATATAGGAGTAGTGATGCCTTGAACCTGCTTGCCCAACCTTTAACCTCGATAATCAAATTATTGTAGATATTTTTTACCAAATCCATACTGATTTGAAAGTTGAGCCTCATTTTGGAGAGGTATATTTTCATCTTTTTCATGCTTTAAATGTGCTTTTGGTATTATTTGTTTCTCTAATTTTTCCTTTTTATCCTTTTGTTGTTATGAGTTATGCTTTGGTAACCACTTTAATACTATTTATATATTTGACCCTTTATGAATGTGTTCTTATGTCATCATGGATTGCTTGATTATTTTACCTTATATATGGTACTCATTAGAAATTATCTATTGTATATGTTTTTTCAATGCCAAACATGAATATGTGTGATGCCCATGTATTCTATGATATGCAAAATAATATCTGGATCTTCTCATTGGATGTAGAGGAGGTAGTTTGATCATGTTAGATCTAATCATTTCCCTTAGTACCTCACTTGAAATTTTATTTTATCTTTTAATGTTGTTTGAATCACTATTTGTAAATTTACTTTATTATGATTTCTTAATTTGATATATAACATTGATTACAACCAATTGACTAGGTGAAGGTATATATACATGATTGGCACTAAGATGCCTTTGAGGCTGTTGTATTATAATATAATTTTCCAATGTGGTGATATTTCCATGTAATATCTGATTCTATGGTTGTAAATCTAAAATTAACTTGCTCATATTGGTGATTTGATCTCTTAGAGTCTCACAAGTGTAAACCCTACTTGCTTTCAACTGAACATGTAAGCATATATGTTGAAGAGGTTTTAAAGAAGATATAGGATGAATGTATGGATTACGAAAAATAATATAGGATGCCTCATAATTTATAGGGGTGATAACATGGACTTGGTTAGAGGGATAGTAGCTATCACCCTCTTAGGGGAGAGGATTTTAAACTTGATAGGTGGTTGGCATTGAAACTTGATAGGTGGTTGTTAGCTTATGCAATGGATCCTCTAAGTATGTAATGATTTTATTATTGATTTAATTACACATAATAGAGAGATAACATGTTAGATAAGTAATTAGAGTTATAATTTGTATAACAATATGATTATAAATAAACTTTGGCATTATAGTTAGAAATCAAGGGATAGAAATCATGAATTTGTGCATGAATGCATAAGAAACTTTGGCAAGTGATATGACATTTCCAATGTGTTTATCATGATAAAATTGAAAAATTTTCCATATGAGAAATAAAAATCAAGAGATGAAACATTATATTAAAGACCAGTAAAATTTGCATTGAAAGAGAGGTATCTTACTATGTTTAACAATGACTTTCTTAATATCATCACATATTATGAAAAGTAGGCATGAAAAACAAAGAATGAAGATTTGTATTAGCATAAGGTAAACTTCATCATTAAAGTAAATTATCGGACCATGTATGGTCTCCTTATTATTTTCTAAAAATGTAAGAAATATTTTTTAAATAGTTGAGATCCATTTTTGAAATATGTTTTAGATGTAAGGCGATACCTTAAGAAAAAATGGGACCTAGTATATGTAGCTAGGGTTTGAAAGATGATTAATTTGAAAATTACCATGAAATGTTGAAATTTAAAGTGAATTCTGATTTAGGAATGCAAGTAAAAAATTAAAAATTTATTGGAAAATTTGTGATTTAGAGAGACTTAGAAGATGCAACTAGGGTTTTGGAAAATGAATGTTTTTGAAATTTACTATTGAATTTTAAAATTTGAAGTGAATTTCTAATTATAATATGATAGTAAAAAATCAAGAAATTATTGGAAAATTACTAGGATAATATTGGGACCTGGTATGGGTAACTAGGGTTTAAAATAAAATTATTTTAAAATTACTATTTTTTAAAAAAATTTAAGGCTAATGTCTAATTTTATTATATAGTTAAAAAATAAAAACAATATAGGAAAAATAAATAGGAAATTTACCCTAGGGTTTTTAGGGTTTTTATGTGTAATCAAAGTAAGTCGGGTTCACTAAATGATTAAATAATTTTGGGAATATTGGTGTATTATTCCTAGTTTAATTAAAGGGTCTGAGTAGTAAAATTAGTGAATAAATATGCAATAATTAAGTTAATTATTTGTGTAAATTATATTATAATTTTGTCCTTCCTAAAATTAGTAATATGATATGGAAAAGAAGACTTAGCTAGAAATTAGTTGATCCAACTAAGACAGAGGCTTGAATTTATTATGCAAGACTGGGACACTATCACAAAATGAGATCTAACCTTCATTTTGTAATTACATAGGAGTGTTATAACTAGACAAGAGTGGCACTGACATTGTAGTCCACCTTTTACACTATTGTCTTGAGGATTTGAACTTTCTAGGTTTTGTTTGCTATGTTTGTATAACCCTATTTATGAAGTTTTGGTAGCTATAAGTCTATAGAGTTCCATATAGAGAAAATTTTATCTTTAAAACATATACTCCATTATGATTTCACCAATTTCAATAAATATGGGGGGAGTGTAGTGTGTGTAAGATTCACTAGACGTAGATCCACACCCTTTGTGTGGGCATGTTACCTACATACCAATACTCTAAAAAGGGATCAAGCCATATGTAGTTCTCCCACTTGATGTGCTTTTTGAAATTATGTCTATGAAGATGCAAAATGATAAATTAGATGTACTTTAGGTGGTTAGGGACTAGTGTAAGGATTTGAATAAGCTTGTAAGTGTAATGGCTAACTGTATCTAAAGAATAGTGAAGATTTCTTGAATAATCTTTCTTGTATTCTTTCTCACTTAGTGATAATTACCAACCCCTTTCCAAATGACCTTTTAATGGGATTTTATAAGGATCTATTGGTAATGGGTTTAATGTTCTCACATTAGACTAACAAGGATAAGGATGGGGAACTAGAAGAAATTGACCATTGAAACTAAAATTGCACTTGGATAGGAGTGTAAAAAGTGAACCAGAGTGGCACTAGTGCTATAGTATAAGTGTGGTACTACTATATTAAGTAGATAGGACTTGGGGAGATTGATTTATCTTGGAAAGAGTAGTCTGGGTGAGTTGGGACCAAGTCTAGAAGGCTATGAATGACTAGGAATCAGTGAAAATAAGCCTAAGAGGGTTAAGAGAGAAAGCAAGAGGGACCTAAGTGTTGGGTGTCATTATCCACACTCAAGTTATCAATTTTCACATTTTATATGACTATAATACCAGTTTTTATCTTTCCCTCACCTCAAAAGGGTAATATTAATGGAGTTTTGTTATAGAGGCAAGTTATCCACACTTGGCACAATTTTCAAATTTAGTGGGGGCATGCTTTGGAATCATGTTCTCCACACTTATGTAGTATGTGGTACTTATATAAATTATTAGATTAAGTGGGGGATGTCATATGGGCATAACTTCCACACATTCATAGTTTTAAAATTTAGTGGGGGCATGCTTTAGAACCAAGTTCTCCACACCTATTCAGTATTCAACATCTCAAGATTATAGTGGGGACATGTATTGATAACATGTTATCCACATTGGCAATTATATATATTTTTATATTTATCCATATATAGTGGGGGCATAATTTTCAAGCATGTTCTCCACACTTACAAAATTTTTGAATTAGCCAAAGCACATATTTATATTATTCAAATTTATAGTTGTGGCATAATTCTATATATTGGTACCAATGTTAAACATAGTTTTAGTGTGAGACATATCTAAGGTGAATATGCTATGAAATTTGTGCCTAATATTCAAAAATAAAAATTAATTTCATATTTTAGAACATTCTCAGGTATTATCACCACCCATCAGTTGGAATTTTACAAATTTTATTGAGATAATCTTGTATGGTAGTTGGTTCACCTTTTAGTATGCTTGATGTGAACAAATCACTTAATATTACCAAGTTTTTAGGTTGGACTTGATAGTATCATATAACCTCACTAGTTTCATAGTGTGGGTGACTTGGTTCAATCACACTTATCAGGTTATAATTATCATTGGGTTTCACAGTTGAACTAAACTCAACTTCCATGTGAAAACTCAATTTTTTCTCCAAAATTGGGGGCATGTGCCTTCCAATATGTCTCTCTATCTCCCTAGATATATGTACCTTAAAAAATTATTTATATTTGTCCTAATCTCAGTTTTATAACCTTACAATGATACATCTTTTTCAAATCAAATTGTCAATATGAAAGGTAATTACATAGACACATAGTTGTACTCCTAAAATTTTCTCTTTCAATTTAAATATATTTAAATTAATTTCAAATATAGATTATATACAATAATTATATACTATAAAATACTCTTGGGTGTAGTTAAATTACTAAAAAAAAATTAAATCTAGGTACATGCAAAGATAATGTGTGTTATACACACCCAAGTACACATTCCGTTCCTTTAAAATAGAAATTTCATTACTAGATTAAATGTGGTAAATGTAGATGATATTTATGGATTATATACAACCCCAGTATTGTACGGTTTGAAAACTAAAACCTTGGTTGTTCCTCTCAGTTTTGGACCCTTCCCCACTTTTATAAATCTCACATTTACTCCATCTTGTACCCCTTGGCCTATCTATTAGTTATAAAAATATTATGTTGATGACCTAGGAATTATATCCTTACCATAATGATTAAAATGTATTTATCTTCCATCTCTATAAGTTATAAACCTATAACTACTTTCCTACTACCTAGAAACTAATGTTCAGGATAGACACTAGCATCAATGTTAGTGTCCTGACCCAATGCAAGTGTTTAGTACCTTAAAGTCATGTATTTTGTAAATTAAATATATCCTAATGGTCAACCTAAGTGATTTAATGTAAGTTATTACACTAAATGGATTGATATAAATAAAATATCAACCCTCATTCATTCCTCACCTAGTAACATGAGAACAATACCAAGTATTCTTACCATAGAAGATTCAAAGAACATTCAATTAAAAAAAGCTTCCCTATTTCTATATTAATCATATTAAAAACACATATAGGTCTGAGTACTAAAGGAGTAACCTAATAGACTAATTTTCCAAGTTACAAGGTGGGTCACGATTGTACTTACTTTCCACATATTGCATGATTCATATAAGCTAACACATAAGGGATAACTACATGAGTCTAAATCCCTCTTCTAGAGTATTGGATATGTAGGTAGTGCCCATTTATAGTCAATTATTTAGGGTCATCTTGACACCATGTGACTAATAATCCATTTTACCCCAAGGTCACAATGAAGATGAATAACTAGGGGTTTGAAATTTCATGAGGAGAAACAATTTATAACCTAGATCTAGATGTACTAGAGCAAATTTGAAGCAAAACCTAGAAGCATCTAGGTGATCACATCCTTTTCTTATAGGTATTATATATAGGACACTTATGTTGAACCCTAATCAAACCAACCATCCCATGATGATGTTAGTTTTTATATATTTAAAAAAATTAGATCTAGAATCAAATGACTATTATATAATCTTATTCCAGCTTGCTTTCTACTTTTTTCAAATCTAACACTATGTTAGCATAAAAACTAGCTATGTATATCACTTTCTCATTTCCATGTATAGATTAGTTGCAATTTATATATTTATCCTATACTCAACATAATAAATTTAGTGTTTGATTTTATTTGAGTTTAAAATTTAATTGGCTTGTTGTAGATTTGATTATCACCCTTGTGCATTATCATTTCTAAATTAGTATTAACCCTATTATACTACCAAGGTAGGATAGTCCCCTATTATAATTTAGGGTTAAATAATGGGTTTTTTAAATTTAATGTAATTTTATAGTGGATTATTATTAGACTCCATTAAATTTTTTTATATTATGATAGTATTTTAGACAAGGATATGATTTAAATTACTTTGTAGACTTTAATGGTTCAAAGTTTGAGGGTAGTGCTAAACTATTTAGTTACTTTAAGTTAGTTTTTACTTGGTGCCTATTATTTTATTTTGTTTTGGGTAGTCCCACATTGGTCAAATCAATTTCATACTTAGCATTATGATTTAATGTCTTCATCTAGAAAGGACAAAGCTGTGTGTGTTAGTATAAGTTTCCCATTTCAATAGTGTATGATTTTTTAATTGTAAATAGGTGATGAGATAACATAGGGTATGTGTCTCATGAATATGTATTATTTTGGTTTAGTAGATTTTTACTTGAAGGTTTTAAGGTAGTTTCATATTTAATTTACAATGGATAACACATAGGTTTGATTCCACTAAGATATTATAGGATTTTTGGATAACCAAATGAGATATTCATCCTAAATCTAGAGCCAATGTTAGATCCAAAAATATCCCTTAGAATTTTTGGATACTTAGGTGAAAGAATGTAGGAAACATAAAGAGGATGGAAAATGTTCCTAAACATTTTGGCTACTTTTATACAGTTCACATGATTTCTAGTTTATGATGGTGTTCTCCCTAGTGTGTCCCTTGCCTCTTAGTTTATCATTTACCTTAGCCAAAATTCCTTTATTGATTAAATATTATTATCAACATTTATTAAATGTCTGTTTCAAATTATGATCCACTTAAGTAGTATCTCAATTAATTGATCACATAATGATCCTTGTGAGGTTTGAATTTCCATGATCATTTAGATTTACCAAGGTTTAGTTTACACTTTGAAATTAGTTTGGGGTCTAATTTATAAAATTAATCACCTTTTAAATCTGAGTCTGAAGGTTCACATAAGAAATGCCTCCTTTTAAAGTTGTAAGTCCCAAGGATTATGTATGTGAATTTGCATCCCCTTTTAAAGTTTATGTCCTAAACATAAGATTCACATGCTTTGTTTATAATTTTTATGGCCCATGTGTAATGGTGGACTTGATTGAACATTAATATTTAATATATAAGGTCATGAATCCACAAAAAGGTATATTCCAATAAACCATCCTCAATGGTAATTCTATGTATACCCATGCCAAACTTTGGTGGCCATTAAGTGAGTTTAGATTTTATAGTTGTGACCCAAGCCAAAGGATTAAGACATAAGCCAGACCATTAATAAATAACAATATATAACCCTATAGATCTATACAGTTAACCTTTGTAAGTTGATTCCATGGCCATTTTAATAGTTTATATCATGGATCACAAAGCTTCAAATGATTCATCAGGCCTTCAATATATCACAAGTTTCTCATGTCAATTTCAATAGTTGGTCATAAAAAATTTAGTCATAAAGAGAGTCTTATATTCAAGAGTTTCTTAGTTTGAGTCCAAGAATAAGCAGAGTTGGTGACTTAAGAAAATTTTGGATGCGAATGTATATCATAAGTAACATTGACATGGAATTAAAAGTATAAGGTGTCTATGGAGTGTATAATAAGTACTTAAGTAAAATGAAATCCATGAATTTTTTGGTGTTAGACAATAAATAATTTCTACATGTCATGTTATAAGTGCACTAATCACACAAATACATAGATTGAGATTTAAATCACTAGATGACTACATGAACCTATGGCCAATCAATGAAAACACATAGATCGGTTGGAGCTCAATCAAAATTTTCCACATGGAGAAAGTGTAAGATGTGTATATACATGAGAATGCATCATCAACATATTTACACATTGGAGCCACATCAATTAATAATTGGAGGAGTCACCAAGAAAGCCATGTGAACATGTATATCAAAGAAAAAAGGGTGGGATATATAATTCCATGGGCTTGTATAGTTTGAGAAAATGCATAAAGAGGCCTAAAGACTTCATGAGTCTTTAAAATATGTTATTATGAGATAACCATATCTTCAAAATATCCTAATTGGGACCTATTCATAGTCTTCCATCACAATGCTATGTGGATCACTCAAAGATCACAATCCCAAAGCTTATTTAAAATCAAAATAAAATCCTATGATTTTATGAATGTGAAACAATCATAGCTTGCCATATGAATAATTAAAATCAAATAAAAAATGCAATTGAATAATGAAGTGAATAGGTAAGAGAATGTATACCCATGAAATTTTAAAATTTAAATTTTGAGGGGTTATTTATCCAATTTTATTATAAAGATATTTTTGGAAGCTGAGCCAGTTCATAACTTTGTAGCCATTAAGGAGTGACCATGTGTCAAAAAATGCTTGGTCATAATATCAAATAAAAATTGGAGTGGGAATATAGGTTACACAATCTCAAGGCCACATAATACTACCACATGGATGGTGGAGTTACTTTTTTCACATGGGCCTATATTTGATGGCTATTTTGACATCATTTTTCCACAGTGAAAGCTTAAGGATAATAGTATAATAAAATATTTTTTAATCAAAAAATGAGTTTTACTAATTCATTTTGAGCATGGTTAATCTCATTGGAAATTTTCATTAGTGGATACACATGATCTCAAATTATAAAGGCATTAATGCATATACAAAGACCTATTCACCCTTGAAGTTCATAGCTTTGTGACCACTCATTGATAAATATAACACATATCATATAAAAAAATTGGTGATGTTTATTGGAGAATAATAAATGAATAATTATATATGGAAATATGAAGTTATCTCAACATTCATTATTTATAGGATACATTATACTCTAGTGATGAGATTAATAAATTAAAAATAACATGTATAGTTATGGCTATCAAGTGTCACTATGAATTTTTATCTTTCCATATCCTCTTGATTTCATGATAGGATTATCCTTCTCATTGTTATATTAATGCAAATTAATGTGTTTAAATCATACTCTATTCCCTAATTATAAATATAGGGCTATACTCAACCTACCAGATAGATCAACCAACTAGATAGATATATAAGACACCACTAGATAGATAAGATCTATTCACTTGAGATAGATGAGAGATGATAAAGAGAACCATTGGGGTGTTTTTTTAATATTAAAATTGAAAAAAATTATTTAAAGTTTAAATTTGTACTGTGAACTGATAGCTCTATAAAAACTATCTATTTTGTCAATGTGATGTGTGTGATCACAAATGGTGATTTTTGAATAATTTGAGATCTATAGTGGTTTGTAATTAAATTATCCATGAAGTTAGGTGATTTTCATATGAAAAAGGAAGAGTGGTGACAATTTTTAATTTTAATGCATCCACATGCAAACAAAAATCTTCTCTTCACCTTTGAATGTGAACTTATTTGGAATATTTTTTGAGAATTAGGGGAAAATTATATAAATAGATGATGCTTCTTCTTCATCTAGATATTTCATCCAATAGTATAACATAAATTGAGATCTATATTGAGAATTATATTTATATTTTAAAATGTTTTAGTAATGTGTAATTTATTTCTTTCCATAGCATTTTATAAACTCTAGAATTACAAAAAATTCTTAAACAAGTGGTGAATTTTCAATAAATTGATTATTGGTCATTGAAGTTTGATATGTTGTGTAAGATTATTAGGATAAGATTATAAAATATTTAATTTGAATTTTTACTATGGTTTTCATCGATTTTTTGGTTATTCAAGTGTATTGTGTGAATAAATCTTAACATATTTTAGGACTAATATGGGAGTTAAATATTTAGTGTATTATCACATTTACTTCTTATCATTGTGAGTGTTTGTGTAAGGACGTGTTTCATTTGCATAAGATATAATTTACTATATGTTATTTTAATTTTAATTTCATTTATGTTT